>JAJOOR010041772.1:0-17470 GCA_036250505.1 Solanum acaule
AATAAATATTATTACATATTACCATGAATTTAGTACTACCAAAAAGTAATATTAAAGGGATATCAAGATTAAGACACTAAGTAAAAAATACTATAGGAACAACTTTAAAATAAAATACTCATCCACCAAACTGTCAGCTACCATATCATCACTTCCATGAATCCACTAACTACCAGCTCCGCACCGAAAAATGGTATCAGAGCACAAAGAAAGACCTCCACTATACTAGTTATGGAGAGGATTCGTGCCGGATGGAACACGGCGCTTCGAACCATAGACTACTGTTGCTGGAATGAAACGAAGCTTTGGAACAGAATTATGCTTCTTGCTAGGCCCTGATGGCGGAACTGGCATTTTGGGGGGGAAGAAAGCGGCCATAGTTGTTTTAATCTGAATATTTCATTAATATTATTTATGATATATTCTAAATATAACGTATCTTGGGTCCTTTGTAATGTGGAAACTAAACCAACAAACTAGGAAAATAAGAAAAAAAACTCCTAAAGTGGTGGATACATATCTAACAACCTATGCAGTAAAACACTAACCAGTAACAACGCGTGTGGAGTGAGTAACAATAATATCGTTCTAATACACCCCCCTTAAGCTAGATGGGTGCAACAACACCTAGTTTGGACAAATGTCGATGGAAGGAGCTCTTCGGAAGCGGCTTAGTGAGAGTATCAGCCAACTAATCGGAACTAGGAATGTGCTTGAAGATAAGGCGCTTATTGGCAACAACTATATGCTTCATGCGGCTGTGAAGATTGTTGTTCTCGCATAAGTAGGTGACACCAAGGTTGTCACAAAAGATCGCAGGTGGTATGGAGAGATGAACATGGAGTTCCTTGAGAAGCTTTTCCACCCAAGTGGTCTCATCAACAACACTAGCAATAGCCCGATACTCTCCTTCAGTAGACGAGCAAGCAATGGTACATTTTTTTTTATGACCAACTAACTGGAGTAAGGCCAAGAAAAATAACATACAGCCCAGTCAGCATCAGAAAACATCGAGAGATTAAGACTGGTGCTTTGAGCAATTCGAAGGCCATAAGTAGCAGTGCTTTTGAGATAGCGAAGGAGACGTTTAGCAGCCTTCAAGTGAGCTTCAGATGGAGCATGCATAAATTGAGACAATTTGCTCACTGAGTAAGAAACATCAGGCCTGCTAAAAGACAAATATTGCAATTTACCAATGACTTTCCTATATTCGGTAGCATCATGAAATGGAGTACCATCATTTTGTAGAAAACTTTGAGAAGAACTCATAGGAGTGGAAGCACCATTACAATCTTGCATCAGAAGATCTTGGAGAAGGTCTGAAACATACTTTGCTTGTGAGAGCAGAAGACCTTTTCCATCTTGGTGAACCTCAACCCCAAGAAAGTATGATAAAGGGCCAAGATCTTTAAGGGAAAAACGTGAAGCTAAGGAACAGATAACCTGATGAACCACTGAAGAATTGTTTCCTCTAAGAATGATGTCATCTACATAGACCAAAAGATACACAATACTATTAGAACTATGGAGAACAAATAGAGACGGATCCGAGTGAGACTTAAGAAATCCCAAAGAAAAAAGATAGGATGTCAGTTCATTGTACCAAGCGCGAGGCACTTGCTTGAGACCATAAATAGCCTTACACAAACGACAAACATGTGAAGGATGAGAGGCATCCTCAAATCCTAGTGGTTGTTTCATAAAAACCTCTTCTTCAAGTGTGCCTTGTAAAAAGGCATTATAGACGTCCAATTGATGTAAAATCCAATCGTGTCGAACTGCAAGTGAGAGAAAAACACGAATGGTTGTAGGCTTGACAACTGGACTGAAATTGCAGTGATAGTCAAGACCTGGACGCTAAGTGAACCCTTTGGCAACCAACCAAGTTTTGTACCGGTCAACTGAACCGTCAACTTTCTTTTTGATCCTGTAAATCCACTTACAATCAACAACATTCTTAATAGAATTCCGAGGAACCAATTCCATGTTTGATTCCTAATTAACGCGTAAAATTTAGCTTTCATTGCTAACCACCGCTCTGGGTGCTTTACAGCTTGCTTAAAGGTATAAGGGGTAACATGGTCAGGTAATTGGACAAGATAATTGAATGGTTTCTTGGGGCAGAAAATATTATGTTGTGATCGGGTCGTTGGGCGGGTTGGAGGAGGAGGAGGTGGTGGACAATGAGTTGGAGGAGTAGGTGGGGGCGGAGGAGTTGGGGGCAAACTTGTTGGTTGTGCAGCAAAAGAAGTGGAAGGTTGTGGCAAAGGTGGTGTTTTGAGCAGACGACGATAGGTGATGAGACTGGGGAGCTGAATTATGTGAAGGGACAAACGATTGAGGTTGATGTAAAGAAGCAGGGGAAGAAGAAATAGGAGAAAGTGAATTACCTGAGCCCGTGGGATGTGCATGATTCTAGCCGGAAGAGACGGACTCATAAGATGGACCACCAGTAGAAATATCACGTACTGGAAGAGGCAAAGGAAGTGAAGAAATATCATGGGCAAGAGTTTGAGTGGCTGGATGAGTGTCAACAACTTCCCATGTGAGCGTAAAAGACTTATTTTGAATATGTGAGAATAGTGTGTGAAAGGGGAAAATATTTTCAAAAAACATTACATCACGTGAGATATAAAATTTAGACTGAATGGCATCAAAACATTGGTGTGCATAATGAATAAGAGAGAAGCCCAGATAGACGCAAGGAGTGGACCTAGGCTCAAGTTTATTGGTGGTGTAAGACTTAAGCCATGGGTAACATAGACAACCAAAGGTTCTAAGTGAATCGTATCGGGGTGTGACACCAAACAGTTTTTCATAAGGCGATGTATTGTTTAACAATGGTGTGGACAATCGATTAATAAGATAGACGACATGCTGACAAGAAAATGACCAAAAATGTGATGTTAAGGATGCCTCATGTAAAATTGTTTTGGCAGTTTCAACGATGTGCCGATGACGACGCTCTGCGATGGCCACTCTTTGTGGTGTATGAGAAAGGGAGACAAGGTGTTCAATTCCATTAGAATGGAGATAAGGATCAAGACCTTTATATTCACCTCCTCCATCAGTATAAAGAGAGATAAAATTCTTTTTAAAATATTTTTCCACTAAGGGATGAAACTTGGAAAAAATGTCTCGAACCTCATGCTTATATTTAAGGGTGTACAACCAAATATATTTGGTGTACTGATCAATGTAAATACAATAATATCACTTTTTTATCAATGGAAAGGACAAGCGATGGACCCCACAAGTCACTAAAAAGTATTTGTAATGAAGCAGTACTAATAAGAGATAAGCAATTGAATGGAAGACGTTGAACTTTATTTGAACAACAAGAATTACAAAAGGAAAACTTGTGCGCTAATGAAACTGGGAGAGTATTTATTCAAAACAAAGTTCAAGAGTCTGGAATGGGGATGACCAAGGCGATGGTGCCAACTTGGCGAGCAACTGTTGTAGTGGCAACTTAAACAGTAGGCTTATTCACTGTGAAATTGGGCCATTCATGAAGTCCATTCCTATTCCGACCGGATAGCAACGGAACCGCGTTTTCAAGTCCTTCACAGAGAAAGAAAATGGGAAAAATTCAATGGAGGTCAGATTATCTTGACAAAATTTTGATACAGAAAGAATATTTTGGTGGAAAGCAGGTGCACAGAAAATATCAGTTAGTGTAACAGCATTATTTGATGCAATTAATGAAGTCGAACCATGATGAGTAATTGAGATTCATATACCATCACCCATAGCTATTCCTTCTGAATCAGTATATTCATCAAGATTGGTAGGGTTTGTTGTGACATGATGCGTTGTGCCGGAGTCTGCAATCCATTGATTTGCTGGAGCGTGGTTACGCAAAAGAAAATTTGCCTTTGCCTCTAAATGATTGTGAGATTGTGACCTGCAAACATTTGCAGTATGACCCTATTTGTTGCAAAGCTGACAACGAACATGGTTATTGGTGTAACGCCCTTGTGCAGGAGCATTTGGACGGTTGTTGGGACGCGATTGTGAGTTGTTGTTGGGTCGATGAGCAGTGCGGTTGTTTGAATTAGGGGATCTGTTATGAGTGACCATTGCAGTAGTTATTGCAGGAGGTTCTTTCTTCAATTCCTCATGCTTAGGAAGAGTTCATAGTCAATTAGTTTCGTATACAACTCATCATACGAGATGATGGAATCTCTTGCTAGAATTGCAGCGAAAATCTCACAAAAATCTGACCCAAGCCCACTCAGTATTTTCACAACCAACTCATCGTTGGTGACTGTAGCACTGGCAGTGGCGAGCTCATTGCAGATAGAGTGTACTTGATGGAGATAATCTGTGACCGGAAGGGAGCCTTTTGAGAGGTGTGCGAGCTGATCACAAAGGCTAAATATTCATGTTTGGGACTTGTTGGCATAAGCTAGGTGAAGGGAGTCTCAAGCAAGTTAAGCAGTGGAGGCGGAAGCCACGGTTGAAGCAATAAGCGGGTTGACAGAAGCCATTATGACATTCTAGATCAATAGATCCTGCCGGAACCAAGTGCTTTAAGCTAGGTTCGCCACTTCTCTACTATTTTCTGTGATAGATGATGAAGGAGCGGGAGAAAAACCATCAATATGGCCGAACAAATTATGCCCACGCATAAGCATGGAAACCTGTGCTTTCCAGGTGGAAAATTTGTGGCTGCCAACAAGCTTTATCGGCATCTGCGACACTGGATTAAACTGAACAACAAAGTTAGGGTAGCTGTCAATGGAGTTTGCATTCCTTACGTTATCAGGCATGGTAAGACTGAGTCTGTGGTGGTAGTCAGAGGATTAGAAAAAAAAAACTCAGGAGAGTTAAGATGTATGCTCTGAAACCATATAAGTAATTGAGCAAGATGAAGCAAAAGATATCTCTATTAATTGATTAAGAACTAATATATATATACAAAATAAATTACAGAGTCTCTGTTAGAGAGTCCTTTCTACCGTGGAAACTAAACCAACAAACTAGGAAAATAAGAAAACAAACTCTTAAAGTGGTGGATACATATCTAACAACCTATGCAGTAAAACATTAAGCAGTAACAGTGTGTGTGGAGTGCAGTAACAGTAATATCGTTCTAATAGTACCAAGCAAGCAACCAGAAGGTGTATTTATTTCTTAAGTCCGCATTTCATGTATTTAGTGGCTTGTACGTGTGACAACCAGATTTTGGGGATTTTAATAGAATGAATAAGTTTTCCGCTTTATCTCATTCTTGTTTTATTGTTTTCCGCATTTCTTTGGTTTTCATTAGGTTGAGACTAACTTGCCTTAGTGGAAATAAACAAGTGTCATCACGTCTATTTTTTTATCGTGACACTGTTTTTTTTTTAAATTTTAAATGCCATGATTTTTTAGTATGGGTCATGGGTGGGTAAATTATGAAAACTGTGTGGTTTTTTAAAAATTTTCATATAAAAATAAATAAAATCTGATAAATTATTTAGATGGTGACACATGGCAATCGATTAGTTTTAAGGTATACATGACCAAAAATATTGATGGTAAGGGTATATACAACCTTAAAGTATAATGAAGGATATTAACATACTATTTATGATAGTTCGAAAATATATTTGTCCATTTTCCGTAAGGAAATAAATGATATTCTTAATGATAAATAATGAAATAAATAAGGTGTATTTAATTTTTTAAACAAATTTTCTAGACAACATACAAGGTAAAAAAAGTAAAAAAAAATGAGAAAAAAGATGCAAATCAAGGAGGAGGGTCCTGCCCGAACTATACAAGGCCGGGTACGAATTGGGGAACGTGATGAAGGTTGGAGAGACCATGATAGAGAATGGCGTGACCGTGGTAGGAATTGGGGAGAGAGGGACAATGACAAAGAGAGATATGTACCTCCCCATAAGCGTCAAAAGATAAAAGAGCAAAGGGCTGATCCTCAAAATTTCGGCACTGAAGATATGCTTGGATCCATTCTCAACAAAGTATAAGGATCGGACAAAGTGCTAAATGAAATGAAAGAGGACGTCTCATCTCTGAACCAAATAGTTACTTTATATTCGGTATCAATTAAGCAGTTGGAAACACAAATGAATCAAATTTTGACTCATTTAAATCCAAGACCAAAAGGAGGTCTACCGAGTGATACCATGGTCAACCCAAAGAATGAAGTGTGAAAGCATGTCTTCGTCATTCCACGACGTTAAATAAGGCGCTTCTTGGGAGGCAACCCAAATTTTTAATTTTTATTTGCGTTGTTTGAATAACGGGTGTTCGATGTGCAGGTTGAAAATTTGAAGTTTTGGGGGAAAAAAAGGCACTTAGGCGAGCTTGGGTATCAGTCGGCGACTCGCTGAACAGGTCGGCGAGCCTAATTTGGATTACTGTTTTGACCAACCAAAGAGTTGGATTTCTATCAAATTTGGCGGGCGAAAGCACCATTCGGCACATTGCCAAATGGTCGGCGACATAAGTGGGTGTCGCCTACAGGCGCGTGAACTGAAGGGTCAAAAAGGAACCTTAACCATTTTTAAATGCAAAATCTTCTTTCATTTCATATTTTCCAACCTTTGCATTTTCACAACCCATTTTTAAATCTTTTTGCTTGTTAATTTTATATGGGGATCAATTACTCGGGGAATCTTTGAGTCTATCATTCATATTTGCTTGCCTAGCACTACTTTGTCTGATTTTGAGGTTGGTGATTCGAACCCCGCTTTCATTTTTGTAGTTACCAAATGCATGCTTGTATCCTTGTTGAATTATCCACGTAATATTGATTGTTTGAATGATTTTTGCCAATGTATGCCCTTATCATACCTTGTTTATGTGGGTTTTAGCCTATAATTATCGAATATTGTGTGTTCACTGATTTAAATTGTGGGTATGTGTTGATTTTATGATTGGGTTTGGTGTGGGTGAAGTCTGAGTGACCCCAATTGCATCGATCGATTGATTTTTCCCAATGATAGAACAGGTGACGTCATTCTTAAGGGCAAAAGACGTCAATTGGTCAATACCCCGAATTAATTAGTGGTATGGATCTGGGTTTAATTGCATAGAATATGTGTTTAATTTCTGTATCGTGGGCTTCGGGTTAGAAATTGGAGGTCGGAGCCAAAATTTGCGCGAAGGACCTTTCGGTGAGCTTAGTCGAGCTTGCCCAATGGTTCAGCGGTTTGCCCAATGACTCTTGGATCACCTTTTTATTCTTCAAAATTGATGAAATATATCTGTAACATTAGGCAATACGCCTGAGCTCGCCGAGTTCACTCACCGAATGTCTGTTAGATCCCCCTTCTGCTCCCTAAATTTTAGAAAATATTATGTAACATTCGGCGAGCTACCTCTAGTTCACCGAATGGTGTCAGCAAATCACCGAAAGGCCCTGGACATCACCGACTTGTGCTGAATTCTAAGAAATTTTAATCTGGAACATTCGGTGAGCCCGACTTGGCTCACTGAATGGGTTTAGCGACTCGCCAAACTACTCAGCGAGTTTTCTTGCACATTTTTAAACTTTAATAATTTATCAAACTATTTCTAACGTAGTGATTTATTCAATGTCGTTTTGCAGGTATGGCTAGACCTAAGATACCAGAAAGGAACCAACCACCCCGCAAGCGAGCACGGGGCATAGTGATCAACGAGGGTTCTACCCCCTCTCGAACCACACAAGCAAAGCTTCCTCCAACAGGGGGGAAAGGTAAAGGAAAAAGACCCGTAGAGCCAAGTCCGGCTGAAGAGAGCTCAGACAGTATGGGCATCGATGCCACCCAGCTCACTACATTAGAGTCAGACAGTGAGGGAAACTCAGGGGTTAGATCGCTAGTTCCGTATCTGAACTGGAGGAGGACCAAACATTACAGAGGAGAAGAGCAGAGTTGTGATCTAAGGCACTCCATGACCCAGCCAAGATCCAGGTGCCTCCTAAACCTCCTTCATCTCCAGCACATACAGTCGAGCAGGTACCTCCAATGCCACCAGTCCAAGCACCTCATCCCCGGTCGTTGAACAGACTGAAGGTTGTGGGATTGAGAACCATTCTTGAGGAGAAGAGATTGTCTACAGATGGAGTAGTAGATAGATATCTGGAGGTGTGGAACACTATCAAGTTCCACAAATTTGAGATCTTCACCAGGCCCCGAGGCTCTAACATTCCTTCTTGGGTCCGAGAGTTCTATACCGAGTATGGGAAGTTAGTGCCAAAGGGAAATAAGGCTAGCTATTTTACACATGTGGATCATGTAGTGGTGCGGGGAAGAAGAGTGAAATGCAGCAACACCGATATTAATGAGGTACTAGGGTGTATGATGAACATAATCCACTTCTTAGTGGATCTGAAGGGTTGGTTCGCTCCTCTGATCTCATATATCACACCGCATTGGATTGAGGCAGGAATTCCAATAAAGAAGAAGGATTTAAATGTGGTTGCCTGGTTTTGGTTCGGGTTTATCAGCAACACTTTGATGCCCTCACAAAATGAGTCGACTCAGGCATCCGAAGGCTGCATTGTTGGGATGCATCATTGACCAGAATAGACTAAATCTCGGCCTAACTATCGAGCAGGAGATGGCCATGAGGGCCAAACAGAGTCAGACTTCTCTTCTGTTCCCGGTATTAATTATGGAGTTGTGTCGGCATGCCTGAGTGCCACTGATAGAGAAGACGAATGTGAAAGTGACTCCCACTTCCTATACTGACATCCGGAAGATCGAGGTTGAGTACACTAGGGATGAGGCCGAGAGGAGGAGAGCTACACAGGTGGACACCTCCTCAGTAGTTGATGTAGAGATGTTACAGACTGACACAGCCCCTCCTACTCAGGCCGGTGAGCCTTCAGGTACCCCTAGCACTTCCACTTTTGTTCCTTCTAGTTCTGCTATTGATGCTACTACTTCCACTACTGTTGTTACTGTTGTTGCTTCCTGGCCCCCGTTGACCCAGACTATGTTGTTTATGATGGGCCATCTGGCCCAATTTGCTGATGTACGTGCCTCCTAGGTAGAAGTTGTTGTACGAAGGATGATTGAGAGGGCCATTGTTGCTGCCTTAGCTCCTATCCGGGCTGAGTTGAGAGAGCACCTAGAGTTGATTTATGCACATGGATTGGCTTTGGATGCCCTCACAGTGCGAGTAGAGGCATGTGAGCAGGGTAGGAGCCAGTATGAGGATATGACGGCCTTGAAGGTTGATATTAATGGTTTGAGGCGTGATGTGGATGAGCTAAAATCTGTGGATCTTTCTATGTTATTCGGCATAGTGGACCTTCCCAAGGTCCCGAGTACAAAGTTCCCAGCCATTTCTGAGATCCCTCGGCTACTACGACTGGAGATGTTGTTGTGGCTAATGAGGATGTTGATTCAGATGCTCCCAAGACTGATGATGAGGATCTTGGTGCACGAGATGCTGCATTATGTGATGACCTGGAGGACCTCGAGGGTGCGATGGTGCAGACAATTATGGAGGTATCTCTTAGGGATACATCGATGTTGGGATCTAGTGGAGCAAATGATGGAGCTGAGTCGGGCACTAATGCCCCGACTAAGGGAGTCACAGATATGGAGAGTTCACCTCAGGCTTAGCCTAACAACGGGATCTTGACTCTTTTCAGCTTTATTTTCAGACTTTTTATTTCATTTGTATTTGAGGACAATTGCTAGTTTTGTTTGGTGGGGTGAGGTATATTTATACCTACCTCTTTTGGGCTATTTTATGGATAATTTTCTTGTTGTGACCGATTGTTGAGAATGTTTGATTTTGTTTGTCACTATTGGTTTTTAATGTGAATGTTGGTTTTGATCCGAATTAAAAATTTGTCACCTCTTGATATTTGTGAATGTGATTGTTCTCTTACAAATTTGAGTGTCGATTGCGATTAATATCAATGACTTGAATAGTGCTCTTTATTGAATGATATGTGTGTGCGATTCCAATGAGGCAAATTTGAGTTGCATAAGTCATATATGAACTCTTAGCATCTCATTGTGATTGGCGAGTTGTCGAAATGAATTTTGTGATGATCGTTACGCGCGAGCTAAAATTGTAGAGTCTTGTTTAATGATTGTGTTGAATACCATGTGTGGTGAGATTGCCTTGAAATATGCTTGGTAATACCTAGAACTTGCCTTGTTAGTCAATTGACTAATGTAGGCGAATGAGAGAGATGATCTTAGGCAAAATTATGGAGAGATGAGCCAAAATTGTTATTATACCTCTTTTGATCACCTTGTGAGAGTGTGAACCTTGTATGGCACCGTTTGAGCCTACCATTTTCTTTGGATGAAACTTGAGCACATTTGATCCTTTTGAGAAATT
Organism: Solanum acaule; assembly: GCA_036250505.1. Classification (NCBI taxonomy): domain Eukaryota; kingdom Viridiplantae; phylum Streptophyta; class Magnoliopsida; order Solanales; family Solanaceae; genus Solanum; species Solanum acaule. The sequence continues at coordinate 10,306 of JAJOOR010041772.1, forward strand.
CACTCTTGAAGAATTGTGTTGAAAAAATTGGAACCCCTCCATATAAAAAAAAGAAGAAGAAGAAAAGCGAAAAAAGAAGAAGATTGAGAAAGAAAAGAATTGGTTCAATAAAGTTTGTACAATGGATAAAATAAATGGGGTGTCCAATGAGTCATGCTTAAAAGAGCATAGGGTGGATTGTGAAAATAAAAAAGAGTAAAAGAAAATGGGAAAAAGTGAAATGCAGGTCATGCTTCATGAAGGTAGAAGTCACTAAGCCAAAATGATCATACATTAACCCTCAGCCTCGTTACAAGCCTTGAAAGACATTTGTGATCTTGATTGAGCTTAATGTCATGTTTATTGGAAAATACGGACAAGCATATGGGTAGAATCATGCATGTATTTATCTTTGAGAGTGTGAGAGTTGTTTTTGATTACTTAATTCTAAAATTTTGATGAGCCTTGTGTGAGCATGAAATCATTCTTGGTGTGAGGAAATTCGAATACTTTTATTGAGCTTGAACTTGCATTTGAAGCAAGCATTGTGAGCTTGAATTCTATTTGATGATGGCTAGTCATAGTTTGAAACGTGTAGTGCACAATTGAACATTGCATGTATAGTTTGAATCTCTTGTGTGCATTCATGTTGAGTCTTGAGTAGCACTATTTGTAGACATCTCTGTTGAACTGATTGATCTTGTGTTTTACTTGAGGACAAGCAAAAGTTTAAGTTGGGGGTGTTGATGAGTCGGGGATTTCGACTCATTAAGGGCTTAATATCTAGAGTTTTAGTGTCCTCAATGCCTATTTTATACTCTAAACTAATGTTTAAATCCTAATTTGCAACAATGAAGGCAAAAGAGCAAGGCAAGGACATTACCGGGAAAAATGGGGTGAAAAAGCTGAAAAAGTTGAAGACAAGAAAGGTTGATATCACCAAGACCACTGGCGAGTCGCCGACTGACTCTTCAGCTCGCTAAAAGTTACAACAGTCCAGCCTTGGGAAAAAGCCAACTCGACGATGGAAAATGGCATTTCGACGAAGCGCCGACTGGATCAACAGTGGAGATCCTGATTGCCTAAAGTCATAGAAGAGAAATGGTGAATAGTCAAGTCAAGAAGGAGATGGAAGGGGACATTTGGCGCAAGTCGGCGATGCTCCACTTATTCCGCTGAATGGCTCCGAAGCCAAAAATCTGGGAACTTAAAAATAAAATTTTGAAAAGAGGAAAAGAAGTTCCCACACATTCTAACTCTGGTTTTTTTTTTAATCTAAAGCACTCTGAACATTGTTTTTAGTCTTTTCAAGTAGGAATTTAGGGTTGTTTTTTATTTGGAACTAGTTTTGAGCATTGTGAAGACCTGCAATCTGTTACCCAAACTGATGGAGAACATAGTTGGTAACATTTTCTTGCTTTTTATGATGTTTGGCTAAAACCTCCATTCTTGGGGGGTGTGATTAGGTGATTAATTGTTTAAATTAGATTATGAGTGTTAGTATTTACTAATTTGATTGTTGATTTGAAGTGGGTTTAGTTTGTAATTGAGTTTGTAATTGAGTTTTAATTGATGAATTGTAGTTGCAAATATAGTTCTAGTTTAGTATTCTAGACTTGCTTGAGAAGATGTTTTAGAATTAAGGTTATCAATTGATGATTGTAGTGATTGGTTTATTTTACATTCAGCTTGAGAAAGTGGGTCTGAATTTGATCCAACCAATCTACCTCGAGAGAGTAGATTAATTGAGGTTTTGGGTTGTTCATATTTGTTGGGCTTGTCGAGGTTCGAGAGAACTTGCTTGATTCATAATAGTTGATTGAGAAATAGCTGTTACACCTAAAGCCTAGCCTACCCACTAAGATTCAACGGTTTTTAGTAAATAATAATCACCCGTACAACGAAATTGGCATTTAATCTATCACATCCCCAAGGATCTCTCTCTACTTGATTACTCCCGTATTTTCATAGTTGTTATTTGCTCACTCTTATCCCCCCAATTGACACTAGCTGTCAAACCCCTGACATTTACTTTAATTTTTTCAAAAATGTCTAATCCTACAATCGATTAGGACACTTCTTTCACTTCGTAATTGAATTCTCTTTTGTATCACTCCATGTGGGATCGACCCCAATTCTTTGTTGGGTTTATACTTGATTGTGACCGCCTAAACTTAAAATTGGATGATGTGTAGTTGAGCATTATCATAGTTCTGGTGCTCTTGACACCATGAGAGGTGAGCTTGCTACCTTGCGAGTAGATGTAGACCAACTGAGGTCTACTGATATTTTGATGCTATGGGGCGATGTTCCCCTACTAAATGTTCCAGCCTCCATATCACTGACGATTCCCAGGAGTAAGCCACCTCTAAGTGTGCAGCAGAGTGGGATAGATGGAAGAGTTGCTACTGATGAGAATGAGAGGGTTGTCGATGAGTTGGTCAAGGAGACTGATGAGGACGAGTTGAGGAGAGACGAGGATGAGCATGGTATTGTGCAAACACTCACAGAGTTGGAGGACACTAAGGAGATGATTGTCCAGGCTACCTTAGAGAGATCCCTCTGGGAGACCTCCGCAATCGACACTAGTGGAGTCTCTTCAGACTCCACCATTCCTCCCAGTGATGTGCAGGGCACTAATGCCCAAGCTGATGCCACATTGCTGCCACAAGTGATACTATTTCCGGGAATTGATGCCTCAGATGATGTTACTCCTCCAGAGATTCCTCCAGTTGATAGCACTCCACAAGCTTAGCCTATCAAGGGACATTTTTACTCTTCCTCCTGTACTTATTACTTTTGCATTGAAGACACTGCATATTTATCTTTTGTGGGGTGAGGGCCTTTGTGCCAATATTCCATTTTTTCTTTGTATTTTGTTATTTTAAGTTTTGGATGATTGTAGTATCGTATTTTTGTTTATATTATGGTGTTTTCCTTGGTTTGGTGTAGCTCTTGTTGCCTATTTTGTTTTTACTCAAATATGTAACTACTCCATGAGTTTTGAAAATCATGAAATGCTTGAGTTTCATTGATAATAATTCAAGGATTGATTGTATTCAATATCGATGTCTTGAATAGTACTCATGATGAGAATGATTTATAGTGTTGGTGTTGCAATAATGAAATTGATGTGGTTGCACTTTTGAGCGATCTCTTTGAATCTTTTGTTCACTACCTTCGATTTGATGTGAGCCTTGCAATGAACATCACACATGCGCTTTTGATCTTTTTCAGGATGTGCTAAATGAGTGTATTTCAAAGTTACATGTGTGGTGAGGTCTAACTTGAAAGCATGTGAGTGGTCCTAGAATTTTTCTTGTTAGTCTAATTGTCTAAACCTTGGTAAATATAAGGCATGATCTTGGGCAACAATTCTAAGAGGGAACTCAAATTCTCATATCTTTGTGACTACCTGTGAGGGTGTGCATCCATTTTGACACCATTTGAGCTTAAACCATTTGTTCACAAAACCAACTTAAAACCTCTTGAGACAAATTGTCCCCACCTTCTCACCCAAAATATTTTTTGAAGCATTGTTATGTTTAAATAGCTAACTAAGGCCAAAAGCCTAAGTTGGGGGTGTGGAAAGGAAGGAGGAGTGAAAGCCAAGTGAAGGGCAAAGAAAGATAAAATGAGACTCAAATTTGAAGTTTGTTACAAAAATAAGAACCCTTATTTAAAAAAAGAAAAACATTGTGATGAAAAATATTGAAAGTTGAAATGAAAAAGAGAAGTTGATGAAATAAAGGGGATTCCGAATAAAGTAAGTGAAAAGTCAAAGTTTGAGTCCTCAAATGAAAAGGAATGAAAAGAACTTGAGAAGGGGTGAAGATGATTGCAAAAATGCTTTGAATTTGTGAAGTCACTAAGCCAAATTTACCATATCTTAACCTTCAACCCAATTAAAATCCTAAAAGACCCCTGAGATCTTGTGTGATGATTGAAAAATATGGGCAAGCCTATGGGATGAAGCTTGCATGTATTTCTCTTTTGAGAGAGTGAGAGTTACATTGATTTCTTATTTCTTTGTTGATTTTCTTTGTTGATTTTCTTTGTGAGAGCATGAAATCATTCTTGATGTGAGAGAACTTGAAAGTATTTGTTCAAACATGGTCTTGCATAAGAAAAAAATATTATAGTGAGCTTGAGTTTGTGTTGAAACCAGCTAGTCATCATTAGAAGCTTTTTTATCATGATTTAGTGTAGCGTGTTGTTGAGACTAGTCTTGAAATGGAACTTGCATGTTAGCTCTCAGTGAGTACTGTTTTAGACACCCTTCCTAAGCTAATTGTGTTCTTAATTTACTTATGGACGAGGAAAAGTTTAAGTTGGGGGTATTGATGAGTGGTATATTTGCACTCATTTGAGGCCTATTTAGTTCAACAATTAGTGTCCTCAATGCTTAATTATGTCTTATTCTAATAATATTTTTGATGATTTGCAGCTATGAAGGCTAAAGGACAAGGAAATGATGAATGTTTAAAAGAATGGCCAAAAATGTAAAAAGAAGAGTAAACTATACACTGATGATCGCCAAACAAGAAAGGCGGATCGCTTAGTGAGCATGACCTCATCCAAAGTGACAGTTCACAATACTTGTATTTATTGAGGCAGGTCGGAGAACTCCAAATGGAAAGGCAAATCGCCAAATGAGAAAGGGCGAACATGTTGACCATAGCCGAAGGCGACAGTACAAGGAGAAAAATTGAAGGCTCGAAAGGCAAACTAAGGTGGTACTCGGCAATACGCCGATTGTGAAAGACAAATTCGAATGAGCTCGCCGACTGATGTTCAAACACCTGAAGCCTAGAGGAAGAAAAAGTGAGCTAGAGAGTAATCGGCGATCCGCCCATTGTGATCGGCAAGCCCGACTAATGTCACCTAATGGGTAGCGTATTGAGTTTTGGGCCAAATTTTGAGAAACTATAAATAGCTCAAAGAAGAGAGAAAAATGAGGAGACACGTGAGTTGCAATAGAGTTTGGTGTATAAACAAGTGAAGGGAGAAAAACACTTCACGAACACATCTAGTTTTTGGGGTTATTCAACTTTGTTCTTGAAATTGACAAATTGAATTGAATTAAAAGTGGATTTTCTTGTAATTGCTTAATTTCATGTGACCCAGTTGCTTTCATGAAAGGTATAATTTCTTTGTCTTTTGTGATGGGTAGCTAAAACTTCAAGATCTAGGGGTGCAATTATGGGGTTGGGTGTTGATTTAATGTAGTGGGTACTATGTTATCCTCTATTTTGTTGTTGTTCATACATGAATTTGGGCTAATTAGCATGGGGTTAATTTATGGGTTAATGTTGCAAACTTAATTCCTACTTTTGATCTTCGGTCGATGCTCGAAAGAGATTGATTGGAGTGGGTAACTAGTCTGATACTAGCAATTTAGGTTTGATATTTGTAACTTGCTTGAAAATAGAGGTTATGGGTCGGATCTATTTGCCTTATTTCTGCATCGAAAGTGAGAATAGAGTAAGTTAATAGGTTGTCGCGTATAGCACCCAGTCTATTCATGAATGTTCATCACTATAGAGCAACACAATTACCCTTGTGTGACATTGATTTCCAATCCCCGCACCCCTAGATTGCTTGTTACTTCTTGAATTTTCTGAAATTTTAGTTTAATTGTGATTATTGATAACCAAATTCATTTATTAAATTGGTGGAATCATCCACCCACTTGTTCTTACAACTACAAATGAATGATTTTACAATTTAAATTTCTTTATAGAATTTTCTAAGATATACCATTCTCTGTGGCATTAGACCCCAACTTTTTGTTGGGTATTTTTTATTGATGACGATTGATGTCTCTTTTAATTGGTTTTGAAGATTACATTTGAGTGTTATCAAGGTCCCACTGAAGAATTCAAGCAGACATCAATGTTATCATGATAGTATATAGATATAGTGTGATATATAGTATCATGGATGCCTCACTAAAGGACTAAAGGATCAAAGTATGCATCAATGATACCATGATACCACGTAGATATATTTTGATGGTATCATGAAGGTCTCACTGAAGGATTGAAGTAACGTTCAACGAATAAATAAAGTATATCATGATTTAAGAAAAAAATAATGGAATAGGAAGAAAAATAATAATAATAATAAAAAGGAACATGAAATAAGAAATGTAAAAATAAAAGGAACCAATAGAGGAGAAAAAGTGGAAATGGCAGAAAAATAATGGAAAAAATGAATAAAGAAATAAATGAGAAAAAAAAACGAAGAAAATATAAAATATATTTTTATTAGTTTTGATTTTAATAAATAAGTTAATGATTTTGGTATTTTTATAATTACTTCTTGTTGTAGTCTAATTATTTAATTTTCCTTCATTTTTATTAGTCTAAAAAAGTTAGCTACTATATTTATTTTTGAATATTATTATATTTAAAAAATAAACAAAAAAGGCAAAAAGGAAGTAAACAACATTTTACATGAAAAGAAATGTTGAACATTTCCCAAAAAAAGGACAAAATACAAAAGGTGTTGACATCACGATAATGTTAGGTTTGAGGAAAGAAAAAAAAGGCTTCAAAAGTAAAAGGGTAGCCACTAGTAAATAGTTTTCCCTTTTAGAGTACATGTGTTCTTTTCCCTAATAAAAACAGGTTGAGGCCCAATTGAATTTTAAATAAATGTAAAATTTTAAGTATAATTGCTAACATTGGTAGTATTTTATGAAGGAGGTTTTATATAAATGAACTCTTTTATATTGATTGTTATCCTTTATTGGGGTGCTTGTATTTTTTATCATAATCTATTGAATATGTTTACTTTTAATAGCTAAAATCACTTCATTGCTCCCCCTCATCTCCATCCAACCTCATCGGAGATGGCTTCTCGGGAGAACAAAACAACTACCAACCTTCACAATTCTCATTTTTCTTTTTCACCTCTACAACACCACCAAATAGATCCAATAACAACACACAAGACAACAACCAAATCAAAAAACCATCGAATTCCAACCAAAAACCACGAGCTTCGTAACCATCGTCTTCCGTCCTCATTAGGACGATTGTAATGACCCGAAAGGTCATTTTGGTAATTTTTCGTGGAAATGACTATTTTGCCCTTTCGGTAGTTGCCCCGAGTCCCATGTTTTGTGGTTGTAAAGTTGGTTTGAGGAAAAGTTGGTAAAAAGTTGAGTTTTTGAGAAGTT
>JAJOOR010041773.1:0-20104 GCA_036250505.1 Solanum acaule
AGAAAAGATGTGTTATGCATGGGTTCATGTGAATTCATCTTTAAAACATACAATTACTTCAATTAACGCATTGAAAGTCATAATACAATCAATTTGATCAACATTTAAGGGAACCCATGACATGGAAGAAAACCCTAACTTCAATTGCAGATTTCTAACTTGTAAATTCGAGAATTTAGGAACTCTATGGAGGAAAGAGCTACATAGATGAAAACTATTATACCTTGGAGTTCAAAGCCCATAAGATATGGTGAATTTTAGTCTTGAATCTTGAAACCCTAAGTTGACTCCTTCTCCTTCTTCTAGAGAGAGAAGTATTTGAGGATGATGAACTTCTTTTTCTTTTGGGAAATTGAGAGAATGAATTGAATTGGGTGAATTTAGGGTTAAAAAACATTATATATGTCTTCGGGTAGAAGGCAAAATGACGTAGTATTGAGTTAAAACAATGGGGAAAAGAACCAATAACCCTTGACTAAAAACTCCGAATTTGCTCACTAGAAGGCCAAAACGAGCCGTATAGAGTACCACGACATGTCTAATGGGTCGTAAAGAAACTCTTCCCGATAGGGTTTCACTATTTTTGGTATAATGTTTTACTCCTAGATTGGAATTAGGCAAACTCAGTGGAGTTTGAAAGATGACTTAAAGATCTTTAATTTGATAGGTCATGGGCCACCTAATTCATTTTGTTCTAAAATGTATGATCGTTTGAAGTTGACCCTAAACTCTAAATCCCCTTGAAGAACGACTTCATGGTCCATGTAGGGCTTCACGAGTCGTTTAGTCGCCTGTGACTCGGGGAGAATCCCTAGTGACATTACCCCTTCACGAGCACTTGTACGGCCCGTCATCCTCACCACGGGTAATCTAAGTGTCTGTGGGAGGGGAACCTATTTGGGCAAGTTCTAGAGCATCTTCACAAGCACCAAAACGGTTGTGGTCCCTGCCCATCTAGAGGTCCATGGAGGGTCCAATTGTCCAATTTTGGGTCTATGACTTACCCGCTTGATCCCTTTCTAGCCTTTCTCGAATCTGAGATGTTACAATATCTCCCCTTTGGGAACATTCGTCCTCGAATGCAACTCAATTAGCACGAAAAGAGTAGGAGAAAAACTAAAAACCCAATCATTAATGCAACTTCATGGAAATTCACATAACCAAGGAGGAAACTCGACTCTAAGCTAAAACATATTCAAAACATCATAAGAAAGAAAGGAACTAGACCTAGTAGCCCTACATCACTGAAATCACATAAATGCACATATCAGAGGTGGAAACTTCAATTCCATGCATAAGCATGTTCAATTTCTTTTCATAAGATCTACATGCAACTCATACTCAAATGCACATAAACATGAAGAAATCAATCAAGGTAGCTAATTTTTTCTAAAAATCAAGTTTTTCATGAACATGCATGCATAAGGAATCATGGGAATGACTAAAACACAAGAATCCTAAAAATGTGAACCATGAGGAGCTAAGGCCTCCAGCTAGACCCAAAGATAGAAGGAAAAAGATAGGGATACTAGGACTTCTCATCGCCTTGAAACATTCACTCACTAAACCATAACAGGAACGCTTCCAAGATCCATATAGTTCTACACACATACCAACCATAAAGCACACTATCTCCCCCTTGGGAGTAAACCCCAATAGTCTTTTTAAATCCATCTCCCTCAACCCAAGAATAATACCAATGTCTTGAAAACCACGGAACCGTTTAGACAAGTAAACACTTAAGAAGTTTCCACAAGGATTTCAAGGACTACTCCCAACACAATCGCCATACATGGAATATTACCATGACCAATGAAACACTTAATATCAAACAATGCATACCCACAATCTAAAAGACCATAACTTACCAATTACTGCATCAGGAACCCTTATAATATTGTTGAGTCTGAAGAGTATAGAACCTATCTTGTTTCTGACCACCACTAGAACCTGAGGAATGGTAGGGTTGAGCCCGTCGATGATTATCTCCCTCATTCTTAGCAACCGAAGGACAATCTTTTAACTTATGATCAATATTTCCACAACCACAACATGCATTAGAACTGTCTGGACACTCTGTAACACCTCATAACCTACCTTAGATAGTTCAGCAGAAAAAGAAGTGAACCAGAAAATTTTGGAGGATCACGATCCCCTCCATGGGTCGTGGATCCTCACACGAGTCGTGGATGGGCTGTGAAAGCGAGGTAGAGCCACCAGGGCTCAAGTTTTGAACCACGACTCACCTGACGGGCTGTGATCCCACTAACGAGTCGTGGCATGGCCTGTCGACTGAACCAGCAGACCCCATAACTCAAGTGAAGAACCACGGTGGCCTTCACGGTCCGTGGTACTTAAAACGATCCGTGAAGTGGACCGTAGAAGGGAGTACTCAGAACCTGAAAGCACTGGCCAAGAACCACGACCCACTTGCCCATGTGGTCCCTTTAAGGGTCCGTCAATGGTGCCGTGAAAGGGCCTCTTCAGCTTTTAAGTGAGGGTTGTTTTGGTCTTTTACCCTATGCATTGGGCATTCAGACTACGTTGTTTAACCCCTAAACTATGTTATTTTACTCAGTCTAAGACTAATATTCTAGTCAGAGTTCACCCAAAACCCTCATTCACTAAAAAATAACCCGAATAAGAGCAAAAAGAAAAGAAAAGTCGACCAGCCCTCTCAAGAACAAGCACAAAGTTTTCTTTAAGTTCAGTCCTAAGATCCAAAGGATTTATCCGTAGTTTTTGTCATGAGGTATGTGGGGTTTCACTAGTAGATTCCTTTCATCCACTAGATCCCTAGAATTCAGTCAGTTCCTTGATTCTCCATATCTTATTTAGACCTAGGGTTTCTAAAACCTTGGAGTTTATCGTGATTTAGCTGTTGTTGTATCCTAAATCTAATTAGCTTGTTTCTTGGAAAGTTTGCTTAGTTCCTTGCATGAAACTCATAACCCTAGTTGTAAAAATTCTCTTAGTTTATGAATTATACTTGCTAGGTCAGACAAACATATAATGATGCTCCAAATTTTTAATGTTCCACTATCAGTATATAAATGTTACATTCTCAGATTGCATATTTGTATTTTGAGATATTCGGTATTTCAGTTACATTTCAGTCATACACATATTCAGTTAGGAGTAGATTTAGCATCGAGTTGGACTAGGGTTCAGCATACCCTCATAACCCCCATAGGAGTATAAGTCCCCTCTATTGGGCATCAAATTTAGTGATCACGACAGTCATGCCTTTATACCCCTGGCAAGGTATAATGGGTCCTCTTGATGGGGCGTATACATCAGACTACACTTTTAGCTCACGTGGTTTATGTCAGTTAATAGTAGCTACCACAATCAGAATCTCAGTGCATTTGACCAGGTTTTCAGTATATATTTCAGCATTCTGTTCAACATGTTATTTTCATGATTAGTACTTGGTCATTGCATTCAACTTTGCTTTTTAGTTATGTTCTAGCATTTATATTCTTGCTCAGTTTATGTCATTGCTCAGTTATTCTTTCTTAAGCTTATATATATAAATATATATATATATATATATATATATATATTTGTTCAGCTTTGTTTTTTTATCATGCATGCTTAGTACTTTCCAAGTATTGACGCATACTCTGCGCTACATCCTTTCATAATATAGTTTCAAGTATTCAACATCCAGATCACGCTTAGATCAATTCTCGGTCCGCATTCAGCAGTTTCAGTGTTGAGTCATCATATTCCATGGACAATAGACATGCTTTTATTTTAGTCTTTATATTCAGTTTTCAGTTTTGTTAGAGTTAGCTGGGGGGATTTCCCAGCAATTCAACTTAGATAGAGGTTTTTTAGACATAAAAGTAGATGTAGCTTGGGTTTTTAAGTGTTGTTTCAGTCATCACTAGACATTCATTATATTTTATATATTCAAACTAGTTGGGTATTCTCCATTTTCAGTTATCCACTGTTTTAGCTTCCACATAGTATATTTTTTATTCAGTTATTCTCAGTATGCTTGATATATGCCAAACACAGGGTTAGGTTGGGGTCATTCGTGATCCTAAGTCCCACTTTACGTCAAGGGGGTAGCCTCGGGGTGTGAGAAACTTGGTATCAGAGAATTAGGTTCAAGAGTCCTAGGATGTCTGAAAGCCACACTAAGTAGAGTCTCTTTCATGGGTGTGAAGTGCACCACATCTATGAGGGGGAGGCTACAAAGTGTTATAAGAAAACATCATTTTCTTTGTTATTTATATCGTGTGTGGGTATGGTCCAACTTATCCTTTATAATTCATCATTATGCATTTCAGATCATGCTTCTTCGTAGAACTAACACACTCAATGCTACCGCAGTTCCTCCTTTCCCGAACCATGAGGTTACGAAAGAAGAATTTTGGAATGCGATCCAGCTTTTGGCTTAGAGTGTGGCCAATAAGAACAATCAGCAAGCCATAGTTCCTGCAGACACTAATGGTGGATCAGCTGTAGCTAGGGTTCGAGATGTTGTTGGATTAATCCTACTGAGCTTCTAGGGTTGAAGGTTTTTGAGGACCCACTGAACTTCATTGATGAAGTCAATAAGATCCTAGAGGTGATATAGGTAACTGGAAATGACACGGTGAAGTTAGCATCCTATATATTCAAGGACGTAGCTCATATTTGGTTCACTTAGTGGAAAAACAACAGGGGTGCGGATGCAACTCCTGTGACTTGGGATTATTTTACAAGAGCTTTTCTAGATAGGTTCTTCCCAAGAGAGTTAATAGAAGCTAAGGTAAACGAGTTTATGAACTTGCAGCAGGGTTCAATGTCGATCCAAGAGTACGGACTAAAGTTCACTCAGCTCTTAAAGTATGCTCCACACATGGTTGATGATCCAAGGGAACAAATGTGTAAGTGTAACAGCCCATATCCGAAAAAGGGAAAAAATATTAAATTCTGGGAAATTATAGGTTCGAGCCACAAGGGCCACCCATGGCCAGTGGATGAGACCACGGATCATACGTGTGGTATGTGGATGGCCCTATCTAAGGGTGTTGTTGAGGCTCAGGATCACGGCCACACCTACCGACCGTAGGTCAGACCATGGTCCATGGTTAGGGTCCCTAGTTCACTAGCCAAAATGGTAGTTTCTGATGACCTATGATGGTCTACCATGACAGGTCGTAGCTCAGACCACAGTCCGTCGATGGCCAACTGACAATTATTTTCATGGATAGTTGGGTCTTTTCATATTAATTAGTTCCTATACGATGCTATTTTACCCCTTTACTAAGGCCTCTATATAAGTATTTCAACCCCCAAATTAGCCCATTCACATTATTCTTACAAAATCACAAAAGAAGATCAATTCTCCTCTCTAAAATATTTCTCTCTCTAGCAAGTTTAAGAAGAAGAAGGATTCAACCAAGGGTTTCAAGTCAAGGTTTCAATTTCTCCATTGAAGGCTAGCGTTTGGATTCAAGGTATGATAGTTTTCATCCATGGGTTCCTTCCATCCATGGAGTTCCCAAATTCCTCTATTTCAAAAGGTAGAATTCCCTAATTGAGTTAGGGTTTTCTTCAATTGTTCATTATTGATTTAAATAATTGAACTATGATCTTCTATGCATGAATTGATGAAATACTATGGTTTTATGATGTTTTCCCATATGAACCAATGTAATCCCCATGTTTTCAAGTTATGAATCATATAATGTGGGATTTTGACTTTAAAGGAAGAGTTCTATGAAATTAACCATTTATTGATAGATTTACATGAATTTATGATGAAATCCATTTCTAACCCATGTTTTATAAGCATTGAGGATTAAAAGTGGGTTTTGAACCTCAAGATGTAAATCATGACTTATGCACTTCCTTATGAAATCTATGCAAAGGTTTAAGGTGATTTGAGAGTAAAGTATGAATGATGATATTATTGTTGTGTTGTTGAAAGGATATTCTCATAAACACATACTAGTATGATGTGAAAGGTTTTCTCACATAGAAAGGATTCTTAGGTTCAAAGGCTTTCTCACCTAATTGAATCAAAGTGTAAGAGATATCCTAATGAACTAGCTTGGATTGGTTGTCCAAGGGCACCTTTCAATGGATTATGAAATAAGTGAAGACTTAATGACTATTATGTGGGATTTATGCTTAGCACCGTGAGGATATTGATATTGAGATGGAAGCTCTTCCTATAGTAGAGGTCGGGTTTGTAGAAGCAATCTCTTTGGATAGAATCTCTCCTGTTAGTAGAGGTCGGGGTTTTAGTAGCAATCTCCTTATCCCTTAACTATGTCCCCCCATAGGTTGATTACCTAGTGGATCCACTAAATCTAGAAGTTTATGGTTCTACCCTGGCAAATAGGACAACCCTTTTCGGTGTGGGAGACACTAAGGGATCATGTTATAGCTCACATGGTCTCTATGTCGGTTAAGGCTAATTCCCCACATTAATAATGAGCTAAGATTACTCAAAGAAGTATCACATATATGTTCAAAGGTTTTAAAGATGATGTTAGCTTGCGTTGACCATGGTTTTATGACTTATGTTTTCTTACTCTCTTATATCATATCTTAGCTTGGTCAACTGCATGTCATGAAATGAAATGTCCCTTTTAGCATGATTTAACTATTTTATGCATTGCTATAATACTTGGTACATTGTTTTATTTACTAACACATACTCTTGCCTACATTTTCCCCAAGTGTAAGGTCTGATATTCATAGTTCTTAGTTTCGTGGCTAGAGCTTGACTTGGTCAATTTCTGAGCTGGGTGAGTCCTCATGCTTCGAGGATGAATTTCCATTGTTTAGTTCATTTCTTGTATTTCACTTTGGACATGATGTATGGGCTAGGCCCAATTTAATTCTATCATAGTAAATGGCTATGATGAGACAAGTGCTTTAGAGTTCCGCTTTTTGTTTATAAAATGTTTTGGTCTTGGACCATTGTTTTACTCTTATTGTTCTATTTCTTATGTTATGAGAGCTAATAGGCTTGTATGGAGCCCTTCGGGGTTTTGTACGCAATGTTTTATCTTGGGGGTACTCCTGGGTCGTGACAGTAAGTTCTTGTTTGGGGTATCCGATCTGGTGAAGACCGAGTGCAGGAATGATATGCTTCTAGAGGGTATGGATATCTCTCTGCTTATGACTCATGCTCAGAAAGTTGAGGAGATAATCTTAGGTAAATGGCTAAGGACAACAAGAAGGCTAGAATAGGGAATTATGAATACTCTCAACAAATAACGAGTGGTGGAAATCGCTCACAGTTTTAATAGAGGTCTATAGCCCCAGCGACTTAATCAACTAGTGCTCTATCCCCCAGGTTTCGACAGGATCAGAAAGGTAAGGCATCAAGCTATAAGTCTCAGGGGAGTGCTTCAGGTAGCAAGACTTACCCAACTTGTTCAAAGTGTGTTAAGAACCATTCGGGCTAGTGTCTTGCAAGAAAGGAAGGGTTCTTTGGGTGTGGTCAGTCTGGAAATATGTTGAAGGATTGCTAGGCAGGGGTCAGGAGGTAACAACAATAATACTCAGTCTCCAGCTCAAGCATTACTAGCAGGTCGCCCAACTCAGCATGGTGCTTCGTCTAGAACAAGTAGCGGTCAGCACCAGAACATGTTGTATGCTCTCCAGGCTTGCTAGGACAATGAAGATTCTCCTGATGTGGTCACTAGTACGTTACGAGTCTTCCATTTAGATGTTTATGAACTGTTATATCCAGGGGATATACTATCTTTTATAACTCCCTATATAGCAGTAAACATTAGTGTCACTCTAGAAACTCTTTCAGAACCTTTCTTAGTCTCTACTCCAGTTTGTGACCTAGTTATATCTAGACGGGTATACAGAAATTCCCCTATCACAGTCTCTCTCAGAAAGTTATCTCAACAAAGCTTATAGAGTTAGCAATGGTAGATTTTGATATAATTCTAGGGATGGATTAGTTACATTCATGTTATGCCTTAGTCGATTGTAGAACCAGAATCGTTCGATTTCAGTTTCCAAATGAGCCAGTCTTAAGAGTGGAAGGGTAGTAGCTCAGTGCCTGTAGGATGATTTATCTCTTACCTTAAGGCAAGTAAGATGATCTCCAAAGGTTATGTATATCATCTTGTTTGGGTTAAGGATTCAAACTCTGAAATGCCAACTCTTGAGTCAGTCCCGATAGTAAATTACTTTCTAGAAGTGTTTTCAGAAGATCTTCTTAGAGTTTCTCCCGAAAGGGAAATTGACTTTGGTATAGATCTCCTTTCAGATACCCTGCCAATTTTGATTCCTCCTTATAGAATTGCAGAATTGCTCTAGCCGAGCTTAAGGAATTGAAAGAGCAGTTAACACACCTTCTAGATAAGGGCTTCATTAGACCTAGTATCTCTCCATGGGGTGCTGCAGTATTGTTCGTGAAAAAGAAAGATCGTTCTGTCATAATGTGCATTGACTATCAACAGTTGAATAAACTCACAATCAAGAACAAATATCCTATCCCTACGATTGATGACTTGTTCGACCAACTTTAGGGTGCTAGTTGCTTTTGTAAGATAAACCTCAGATCAGGCTATCATCCACTCATAGTCAGAGATAGTGACATTCCGAAGACAACATTCAGAACTCAATATGGTCATTATAAATTTGTAATTATGTCTTTTAGACAAACAAATGCTCCTTCAGCTTTCATGGACTTAATGAATAGGGTGTTCAAATAGTATTTGGACTTCGTCGTCATCGTCTTTATTGATGATATCCTCATTTATTCTCGGATTGAGGAGGAGCATGCGACTCATCTAACAGTTATTTTGCAAACTCTCAAAGATCGTCAGTTATTCGCTAAGTTCAACAAATGTGAATTCTGGTTACAGTCGGTCACTTTCCTTGGTTATGTGGTATCTAGCGAAGGGATTTGAGTGGATTCCCAAAAAATTGAGGTAGTAAAACATTGGCCCAGAGCCACCTCTCCAACAGATATCAAAACTCTCTTAGGGTTGGCCGATTATTACATAAGATTTGTTGAAGGATTTTCATCCATAGCTTCCCCATTGACCAAGTTGACTAAGAAGAATGTCAAATTTCAGTGCTAAAATAAGTGTGAGAAAAGCTTCTCAGAATTGAAGACTAGGTTGGGTTTATACCGCTTAATGATCGTCTACACCTAGTATCAGATGATATGTAGTTTATACGTTAATCAAAATGGCTCTGCTGCCAAGGAGTGGTGTTGTTTAGAATTTTCTTATCGAAGTTTAATCTGTGATTTTGTTTGTTGTAATTGAATCGATTTGATTTGTTTTGTGCTTGTGTTGGTTCTGTGGAACAGAAGAGCCTGTGAAGAGTAGGTAACCCGTTCCCTGTCTTTGTTTCTGTTACATTCTGTCTCATCGTATCACATTCTGTTCTGCGAGATTCAAAAAATCACCATCAATACCGCGGTCTAGGTCTGAGATAATCCTTTGTTCCATAGCCTGGGGCTATTTACAACTAGCCAATTAAGAAGTCTCAGATGTACTAGTACTGCATCTTTGATGCATATACCCTTTTTTGTGACTCGACTCAAGCTCATCATAACAGTTTTTGTGACTCGACTCAAGCTCACCATACATAATTCAATTTCCTCTTCTTCGTGTTCTATTGATTAGAAGCATCCGGCAGCGCCTCGCCGATTTAGAATTCGAACACAAAATGGCCATACTTAAGCAATTCTTCTTATTCTTCTTCTTTCTTAGTTAAAGTTCTTTGATATGTTGCACTTTCTTTTCCTTTTTTTTGGGGCATATCGTAGTAAGGAAAGGAAGTGAGGAGAAATGAGTGAGGCAAAGATTAACGGTAACCAAGTGGGCCACCAAGGTGATATTGACGATCTGAATAGTGTGCATAACCCAATCCAACTGGGTGGAATTGGTGCAATCTGTCCATGTTACTAGCACAACTCTCCATCTCCTTCGAATGAAGGGACTCTACGGAAGGTTGACTCACGATGACTCACATGAGCATTTGTGAATTTTTGTGGTCCGTTCTTGTTGAAGAATGTATCACACGAATCAGTTCGTCTCTAGTTATTCCCATTATCTCTAACAGGTGAAGCTAGCAAATAGTTGGTTGAGTTACCGAAGAATTCCATCACATCTTGGAATGAGCTTACCACGACATTCAATGTGAGTTTCTTTCACTCGTGAAGGATGATGAAACACAGAAACAACATTCAAGATTTCAAGTGATTGGAAGGTGAACCCATCCATGAAATGTGGCTGAGATTTAAGAAGCTATTACTTCAATGCCCGACTCACGGACATCCAAACAATGTACTGATACAATACTTTTATCGAAGTCTTGACTTGGTAAATAAAGGAGTAGCTGATCAATTGGTTCGAGGTGGAAAAATGTTGCAATCATTTGAGGTGGCTTCATTTCTTCTTGATGACATGACAAAAATAAATCAAGCATGGTACACTCAAGAAGATCAAGTTTTGCCTTTTTTCTTTAGGATGAATGAAGAATAACTTGATAAATAAAAGGAAAGGGATGAGAACATCAACAATATGTTATCCAAAATGGAGCTGCTACAAACACAAGTGTTAGAAAATGTGGACAAACCCAAAGGATCAAGGGGAGTGTTTAGAGTTGAGGAGGGTTCTTCCTTGGGCTATTCAAAGCAAGGGGAGAATCAAGATTGCAACTTTCAGAGAGTTGAGGAGGGTTTCCACCCACGCTACTTTCAGCGGTGTGGGAATCAAGGTTGGAACTCCCACAAAGAAGAAGAGCGGAGAAGATACTATCAAGAATGGATTGAGAAAAGTGACCATTGGAAAAGAGAAGATGATGACGAAGAGGATCACACACAATCGAGTGAGAGCCCAAAGTCAATAGGGAGTGCAAGTAGTCTATGAGTGGATGATTTGTTGTCTCGCATCCTTGACAAAGTTGAGGGCTCAAATGACTTGCTAATAGAGATGAAATCTGATTTTTCGTCATTAAACAATAGAGTGAAATCTCACGCTGATGCAATCAAGCTACTTGAAGGTCAGTTGAGTCAACTTTTAGCACAATTGGAACCAAAAGTAATAGGGGAAGGCGAAACCGTACACATAACAACTTTAGTGGAGGATGGCGATAGAGATTTGGCTCTGTTTACTTGAAGTGGAAAGGTATTGGTAGGAGATATAAAAAGTAATGATGAAGCATAAGCTCATGAAGAAGACAAAGGTATTGAGGAAGAAAGAATTCCCATCCAACAAAGCTTTGTCAAAGAGTTACAAAAACATACAAGAAAAAGCACCTTAATCTCAAAATTGGTGCAACCTCTCCCCAAAATAACTCCTCTATTTCCCCAACGACTAATGAAGAAAAATGAGGACGAGAAGTTCAAGAAGTTCTTATCGGTGTTCAAGACATTATCGATTAATCTCCCACTACTTGAAGCATTTTTGGAGATGCCGGGTTATGCTAAGTTCACGAAGGAGTTAGTCACAAAGAAAAGAAGCTTGGACTTCGACACAATTGAAGTCTTTCATAGTTGTAGTGCGGTTATGACTAATGATATGATTAAAAAGAATGAAGATCCCAGATCCTTTACCATTCCTTGCACTATCGGTATGCTCGAATTTTCCAAAGCTCTATGTGATTTGGGGGGCAACTATGAATTTAATGTCATATGCAATCTTTAGACAACTTGGGTTGGGTGAATCAAAATCTATAACAATGAGGCTTCTAATGGCAGAACGATCGATCAAGTACCCCGTGGGGATACTCTATGATATCTTGGTAAAAGTTGACCGATTTATCTTTCTGGCTGATTTTGTCATCCTTGATTGTGAGATTGATGTTGAAATTCCCATTATTTTAGGAAGACCATTTTTAGAAATTGGGAGAGCGTTAGTAGATGTTGAAAGCAGAGAATTGATGTTCCGGGGTGAACGAGGACAAAGTCACTTTTAATGTGTGTAAGTCAATGAAGCATCCAAGAGATATTCATGTGGTTTCGACTATTGATGTAATTGATGAAGTAGTGGCTTGTGTAAGCCATTTGATGTGTCTGAATGAGCCACTTAAGGTTGTGCTTGCAAACTATAATGAGTCCAAATCCAAGGTTATGATGAGGTAGTAGATTCTCTCTCGGGATCAGGGGAATGTTCAAAAAATTCATTAAAGCTGGATATTGAACTAAAAATTTGAGAAAACCCACTCGCCAAGCCTTCAACGGAGAAACCACCAAAGCTTGAGTTGAAAGTGCTACCTGCTCATCTTCGATAAGCATTCTTGGGGGCAAATAACACTTTACCCCTGATCATTACAACTGGCTTGCTTGAATGGCAAGTAAAGTTGCTTCTTGAAGTGTTGAGAAGATACATAAAAGCTATTGGGTGGACTATCGCTGACATTGTGTTCATTCCACCCGGCATTTGCATTCACAAAATTAAACTTTATAGCGAGTGTAAACCAAGTGTCGAACATCAAAAGAGATTGAACCCACCAATGCAAGAGGTGGTGAAAAAAGAGATAATAAAGTAATTTGATGCAGGTGTGATCTACCCTATTGCGGATAACAAGTGGGTAAGTACGGTACAATGTGTACAAAAAAAGGGAGGCATCACGGTCGTTCCAAATGAAAAGGGGAGTTTGTTTCTATGAGACCGGTAATCGGATGGTGAGTATGCATGGACTACTGGAAGTTGAACTCTTGGACCAAAAAAGATCACTTTCCCATGCCTTTTATGGATCAAATGCTAGATCGGCTTTCAGAAAGAGGATGATATTTCTTTTTGGATGGGTATTTCGGATATAATCAAATCTCTATTGCTTCGATGGACCAAGAGAAAACCACTTTCACTTGTCCATATTGAACTTTTGCTTTGAAAATGATGTTGTTCGAGTAGTGTAAAGCTCCATCAATGTTTCAACATTGCATGCTGTCTATTTTCGCTGATATGGTAGAAGATTCGATGGAAGTCTTTATGGATGACTTCTAAGTTGTGGGTGATTCTTTTGAAGCATGCTTGGCACACTTGGGGTAGGTCCTTCAGAGATATGTGGAAACATATTTGGTCCTAAATTAAGGGAAATGTCACTTCATGGTTAGGGAAGGTATAGTTCTTGGTCACTAAGTGTCACAAAAAGGGATGGAAGTTGATAAAGAAAATATAGAAGTAATTGAGAAGCTACCACCCCCAATATCTGTAAAAGGTATTCATAGTTTCTTGGGGCATGCTAGTTTTTTACCAGAGATTCATCGACGACATTTCAAAAACTACAAACCCCTTGTAAAATTTTTTGGAGAATGAAGTGAAATTCAATTTTGATGATGCATGTATGGTAGCCTTTAAGTGCTTGAAAGAGAAATTGATCTCTACCCCGGTTATCATTAGTCATGATTGGTCAGAACCCTTCAAAGTAATCTGTGATACAAGTGGTACGGCCTTAGGTGTTGTGTTGGGGCAAAAAAGCAACAAGTTATTCCACCCCATTTACTATGTAAGAAAAACCCTGAATGGTGCTCAGCGTAGCTACACAGTTATGGAGCAAGAATTACTTGGGGTGGTATATCCTTTTGAGAAATTTCGGGCTTACTTGCTAAGCACCAAAGTGGTTATTCACACAGATCATGTAGCTCTACGTTATCGGATGGAAAATAAGGATGCCAAGCCAAGATTGATAAGGTGGGTGCTATTGTTGCAAGAATTTGACTTTGAAGTCAAAGATAGAAGAGGTTGTGAAAATCAGGTGGCTGACCATCTATCGAGGTTAGAAGGCAAGGAGAATGAAGAGCTAGAGGTAGACATAAATGATTCATTGCTCGATGAATAGGTATTCATGGTCACTCTAAAATAAAGTCCTTGGTATGCTGATTTTGCTAACTATGTAGTGTGTAGACTGATACCAGAGGAACTGAACTTCTATCAACAAAATCGGTTCTTGTTCAATGTCAAGAAATACTTTTGGGATGAACCATACTTATTCAAACAATGTGCAGACCATATTATTAGGAGATGTGTACCTGAAGAGGAATTCAATGAAATTCTTCATGCTTGTCATTCTTCAACAATTGGTGGTCATCATAACGGTGTGCGTACAACTGCTAAAATTCTTCAAAGTGGTCAGTAATGGCCATCCCTCTACAAAGACGCTAATGAATTTGTTAACAAATGCATACAATGTCAAAAACAAGGTAGGGTGTCCAGAAGACATGAGCTGACTCTGAATCCTATTCTAGAAGTTGAGTTATTTGATATTTAGGGAATAGATTTTATGGGTCCATTTGTGAGTTCGTTTGGTAATAACTACATTTTGGTGGCGGTAGATTATGTTTCTAAATGGGTGGAAGTTGTGGCACTACTAAATAATGAAGGGAAAAGTGTTGTTCAGTTCTTAAAGCGCTACATTTTTGCTAGGTTTGGCACCCCTCGAGCGATTATTAGTTATGGTGTATCCCATTTTTGCAAAAGACTTTTTGCATCCGCATTGAGCAAATATGGGGTGCGACATAACATAGCAACGCCATATCATCCTCAAATGAGTGTCCAAGTGGAGGTTTCAAATTGGGAGATCAAGAGCATCTTAGCTAAGACTGTGAATGCAAATAGGACCGATTTGTCTCGAAAGCTAGATGATGCTCTGTGGACATATCGCACTGCCTACAAGACCCTAATTGGTATGTCTCCATATCAGCTAGTTTTTACGAGATCGTGCCATTTACCTATTGAACTAGAACACAAAGCATTATGGGCATTAGTGGCTTTGAATCTGGACTGGGTTAAGTCTTCAAAAGTAAGAGTAGATGAACTAAACGAATGGGATGAATTCAGGTTTTGGGCATACGAAAGTTTAGCCCTCCACAAGAAAAAGATGAAGAAGTGGCATGATTCTAAAATCATTAGGAGGGAGTTTCGAGTTGGAGATTCGGTGTTGCTATATAATTCTCGATTGAGACTCTTTCCGAGAAAGCTCAAATCAAAATGGTCAGGCCAATTTAGAGTAACACGGGTGTTCACAAATGGAGCCATTGAAGTCAAAGGTAAAGAGGGCCCTACCTTCAAGGTGAATGGGCAATGCTTGAAGTTGTATTTTTGAGAATACCATGAAATTTCAGTGATTGAAGTGGTGTACTTGGAAGATGCTTGAAAGCATTTCCACTTTGTGCCACGACGTTAAATAAGACGCTTTTTGTGAGGCTAAGGCTCCTTCTGTGATCCGCCAAGTAGGTCAGTGATCACGAAGTTGATCACTTCTCAGGCGTCAAAAGGGGGCTGAGACACTGGAACATTAGGAAGAATACATAAACCATTCGGCGATGCGGCGAACTGATTGGATGATCCCAACTTTCTCCTCCCTTTTTCACCATCCCTAATAGACTGGAGTCTTGTATCTTTCGGCGATGTTCCACATCCATTAGGTGATATGCCGATGTTACTCGATGGACGTGCCTTTGTCCGCCTTTCTGCCCCAAAATGTAGTGGTTACTTGCTATATAATTCGGCAAGATTCATACAACTTGGCGATTCACCGAGCGGTTTGGCGATTGGTGCTAGTCTTCTCCAAACGGTCGCCTAGTAAAGATTCCTTTTTAGCCTACTCTGTTTCTTGAGTGCCAGTATTTTATTTTTGTTAATATTCGTTCTTTTCTCACATTGAGGACAATGTTGGATGCTTTTGGTGGGGTGGGGTAGGAGTCTGTTGTTAAGACGTTTATTCTATTGAAATTATTTGAATATCGTTTCTGATAAAAATTGATGACTCGAATAGTGCTCTTAATTGAACGAAATGAACGTGCGGCTACGATGAGGCCAATGAAGTTGCATAGACAATGTGTGAACTGTTAGCATTTCGTTATGACTAGCAGGTTATCAAATGAGTCTCTTGTGATGATCATTGCACACTAGCTAGAAAGTGTGGAGTCTTGTTTGATATTGGAGCCAATGCCTTGTGTGTTTAGATTACTTTGAACATTGTGTGTGATGACACCTATAATTTTCCCCGTTGCTCCAGTTGACTAAGTGATGCAAGCATGTGAAATGATCTTAGGCAACAATTTTGAAGAGTGAAACAATTTGACAACTTGTGGCCAACCTTGTGAGATGTGTGAACCCTGCTTGAACCCTCTTGACCCTTATCCTTTTCTTGGAAGAAATTTGAACATTTGTGATCCCTCTTTATCCTGTCACCCATAACTTTCGTGAAGTGTGGTTAGGTTGAATAGCCAACTTAAGCCAAAAGCCTAAGTTGGGGGTGTGGTGTAAAGAGAAGGGAAAATCAAGAAGTGTGGGAAGGTCCCCCTTGAGCAATGGTTTTGAAAAGATGGAGCCCCTCCATGTAAAAAAAGAAGAAAGCAAAGAAAAATAATGAAAAAGTTGTGAAATAAAGTAGTGGAAGTTGAAAAAGAGATGGGGTACCTGGCAGTTCATATGAAGTTTAATAATGGGGTGGATTATGAGCATGATCAAAATGTTAAAGAAAAGGAAGAAAATGATGTTCAGACCACACTTCATGAAGGTAGAAGCCACTGAGCCTAAAAGACCATACCTTTACACTCAGCCCCGTTACAAGCCTTTAAAAGACCTTTGTGATCTTGGGTGACCTGAAATGAATGTTGATTGGAAAATAAGGGCAAACTTATAGGTGAAGTCATGCATATATTCATCTTTGTGAGTGTGAGAGTAGAACTATAAATTGTTGAAGAACTTTGTGTGAATAGGGAATCATCTTTGGTGTGAGGTCGTTTAAGCACCTTTGTTGAGCTTGAACTTGCATTTGAAGCAAGTATTGTGAACATGAGCATCTTTGCTAAGGGTGAGTCACAATTTGAATCTTTGAGTGCATAATTGAGCATTGCATGAGTAAGTTGAACTTTGTAGTGTGCATTCATGTTGAGTCTTATGCAGCACTATATGAGACATCATTTTTGAACTGCTGATCTTGAGCTTTACTTGAGGACAAGAAAAAGTTTTGTTGATGAGTTCGAGATTTGGACTCATTTAGGGCTTTGTTTTGATGAACTTAATGCCCTCAAACATTTAATTTACACTATGAACTGATGTGAAAACATTGATTCTTAGGTGTTTGGATAGAGGAGCAAAGCAAGGACACTAGCAGACAAAAGGAACAAAAAAATCTAAAGAAGGTGAGAAAGGCAAGACTGATGATAGCCACGAGCACTCGGCGAATCGCCGAGTTGCCCCTAGATCGCCTAATTTTATAGTACATTGTGCTTGAAACGAGAGAAACTTGAGAGAACTGTGTTCTATATCGGTGAATCGCTGAATTGATCACCGAAGCAAGATCGTACTGCCGAATTGATCACCGAAGCAAGATCGTATCGCCGAATTGATCACCGAAGCAAGATCGTACCGCCGAACGCACTGAATGAGACAAAGATGAAATTGAATAGGTAAACCAAAGGATAAAAGGGCGAATCACGGAAGTTATCGGTGATCCCGATCTAGACCGCTTAAAGTTACAGTGCATGATGGATGATAACGTACAGAAAGAAGGCGATGGACAAGGACGATCGGTGAGTCACCGACTGGTTGGCAAACCCAAATTTCCTTGCCGACCAACCCCAAAAAGGCCACATTTCAGATCAGTATAAATTGATGTTTGGAAGAGAAAGAAGGCATCCAGTCATTGTGGAACAAAATAGAGAGAATAAAAATACTATTCTTGTTGATTTTGAGAAATTTTGGTAAGATATTTCAATTGGGTGTTGTAATAGGAAAGATATTATTCATCTTAGAACTTCGATTTTCAATACCCAACTATGAAGCATGTATTAGGTACTGAAATTTCTTCTTTTATGATGATTACTAGCTAAAACCCCAATCTTCGGGGTTTGACAATGTGATTAATTACTGAATTTGGCTTGATGGGTGTCAGTCATTATCTATTTTAGCGCTAATTCTAAGTGGGTCTGACTTATTGTTGTGGTTTAGCTGCTTTGTTGTATGTTATTTCAGTGATTTAGTGTTTTATGCTTGCTTGAGAAAGAAGTGTACAACTAAGGTGATAAGTTGGCACTCGTAGTTATTGGGTCATTGTGGGTTTAACTAGAGAGAGTGAATCCCGATATTCATTCTATGTATTCAACTCGAAAGAGTGGATGTAGTGAAGTTGTGGGCTGGTCTCCATATTTAGCACATTGAGGTTTGAGAGAAGTCAATTGAAACGAGGTAGTTGTTCGAGAGAAAAGTACCTCATTTAAAGTTCATCTTACCTACAAAGAATTAGTGCTTTTAGGTTATCAACTAACACCCATTGGGTTGAGTTTAGCAATTGATCGGTCAATCCTCCAAGTGTCGTTCTCCTATTTGATTACTCCTAGTTAATTGTTGAGGTTGATTTCTGATCTAAAACCCCTTACCCTGACATTGATGTCACCCTTCAAATTTTATTAATAGTTTCCGATAATTTCTATTCCTTCAGCTGCGGAAATCACTAGGCTAACTTCATACTTGAATTCAAAATAGAACTACTCCATGTGGGATCGATCCCAACTCTCTTGTTGGGTTTATACTGCTTAATGATTGTCTACACCTAGTATCAGATGAAGTGTAGTTGATACGTTAATCCGGACTGTCTTGCACATCCGTCGATGGAGATCAGAAAGTTGAAGATTCCAATACCTGATTTATTTGTCTATGTGTGGATCGACAGAGGGGACCTACGAATCGTAGGTCGACCCACGGTCTATAGGTCGTACCCTCAACAGAAGCCGCGTTCCAGCAGTTTCTTTCCTTATTTTTTTTCCGATTTAAGGATTTGTTTTCTATAAATAGGTGTTGTAATCCTCGTTTTTGTGTGTTAAACATTACTGTAAACTCAAGTTTTTGGTTTTGCGAATTAATTTTACAAACACTTGGCAATTTAATTTCCGGAATTCATTTGATACAATTTTCACTTTGAATTTCAATTCAAGATTTGGATTTTCATCTATTCTACTGTAAGTTCATGAATTCTTTTAACGTATTTATGAATTGTGAACTCTCAAGCTTGAGTGGCTAAATCAACAACTAGGGTTGTGGGAACCATGAAATTAACAAAGTATAAATAATAATTAAGTAATTTTTGAATAGTGTTCATTCATGTATTGTTAATCCTTTTGTATTGAAGTCTTTTTAATGGTTGCAAACATTAGAACTCGCCTCGTTACTACTTTCCGGGCCAAGGAGGTAATGAATGAGAAAAGGATTAAACAACAGAGATTTAGTGGATGCTATCTAATAGTCTAGTATCAATTGGAATGAGGGTGAAAACTTTGCCATACATTGATATGATGACTAAACTGAGGTAAAGGTTAGGGTTAGTAAAGCATACACACATAGCCGGACCAAGGTGCGTGGTGAAATTCCCACTTGGAGGACCAATCACTTAGGGATACCTTACTTACCAACTTTGCATGTAAAACACTAGGAAATGATTACTATTATTAGGATTACTGCGTTAAGAGCTTGTGGGAAACACATATACCCTAGTTTTTTTCTCCCATATTGATAACTCAAAGCTTGAATCTTGCCTACTTGTTACTTAAACATTCAAATATGTTACTTACATACAACCCCCCCCCCCCCCCTACTTTACTTTTCTCAGAAATAGTTTGACTAAACGGATTTATTAGTTAGTCAAGTTTAAGTCTGAACAATATTTCTCGTGGGATCGACCCCAACCTACAAGTTGGGTTTTTTACTTGAAAACGGTCGCTTATACTTCTTTAATAGAGGTGTAATTTGAGCGTATCAATTCTCATCTCTTTCCTTCTACCCTTACTCTTTCTTGAGGTATTGGGTTCCTCATGGTTTACTCTTTGGCGTCATATGTCATAGATATTCCAATGATTTCCTCATTTATGCATAATTCATGAAAAGCTTAAATTTTGAGAAAATGAGTTCATTTGATTGACTTCTACATGTTTATGTGCATTTGAACATGAGTTTTATATAGACTTTATGATATGATGTTTTGAACATGCTGTAGCTTGGAGTTGATGTTTCCTCCTAGGATATGTGCATTTATGTGATTGTATGCATGTTGAGCTGTTAGATTAAGGTTCTACCTTCCTTAAGATGTCTTGAATCACATTCGAGGATGAATTTTCCCTAGGGGGAAATAATGTAACACCTCAGATTCTAGAAAGGCCTAAAAAGGG
>JAJOOR010041774.1:0-25603 GCA_036250505.1 Solanum acaule
GCTAACTCACAGGGATTTAATTTTGATAGTTTATGGCCCTTCCATTTCCTTGTGTGCTAAGAGATATGCCCCTTTAAAGTTGACCCTCCAAATCGCATCTTTTGCGATTTTCGAATTTTGATACGGTTGCTCTAAAATTCGGGTTAGACCCATTCCCTACTCAATTTGACCTCATGAATAAGAATATGAAGTCGAATTTCCAAAATCATGCACGGATTTTGAGATATATGGAAATTACAATTATAGGTGTTTTCAAAGCACATTTTCGGGCATTTTTGGGGTCGTTTCACCACGAATACTCACCAAAGGAAGGATGAACCGGTTATAGATTTCATAAATCGATGGAGCAACGCGAGCCTAAATTGCTAGGATAGGCTTAGTGAAGCTTCTGCAATAGAAATGTGTATCCAAGGAATGCACCAGGAGTTTCTTTATATCTTGCAAGGAATAAAACCAAAATCCTTTGAAGAGATAGCTACTCACGCTCATTATATGGAGTTGAGCATAACCTCTACCGGAAAAGATATGACGTTTGTCCATGATCCTCGCAAAGGAAGATACAAGCAGGAACCCAAGAGATGGAGCAAATTGTGCCCAGAAATGACAACAAAGAATACATGAATATTAATGTGTCACTTGAGAAGTTCACCACGAATGAGGGCAAGAAGCAAAATGTAAGAACGACTTTCCAAGCACGTCAAAAGTCGACACTAAGGGAGATGCAAGGGAAAAAATATCCCTTCTTTAATTCTGATGTTTTTGATATTTTTGATGAGTTGCTCGAGTTAAAGCTCATTGACTTGCCAGAGATGAAATGACCCGATGAAGCTGGAAAAGTTGATGACCCAAATTATTGCAAGTATCATAGACTTGTGAGTCATCCTTTTGAAAAATCTTTTGTCTTCAAGGATAGAGTGATGCGATTGGTTAATGAAAAGAAAATTGTCCTTGATGATGAGAAGGCTAGTTCTAACCAGATCTCTATCACATTCAGCTCACTAGATCCGGTTCAAATATATATCTCTGAAAATCATGAAGAAGAGTCATTGGAGTAGGAAGTTGATATAGATAGTGATGAAGGCTCGATTCTTGTAACTAGGCGAAGACGCAACAAATCAAGCTTACGAAAAAATCATCCGAGCAATCGATTAGAGGGAAAATGTTGAAGAAATTGGAGAAGTAGAAATCAATCAAGCGCCCAAAGAGGGCAAAGGTAGAAGTGCATCACTACCAAAAACCCCGACATCCTATGACTCTAGAGGAATTCTTACCAAGTTCGTTCGACATAAAGTCTACTCAAGACAATGTCGAGGCATCATGTTTCAATGATGATAAAGCAGAAACAATGAAGGTGCCTCCTACTGACAAAGAAGGAACAATGAGTGAATCGTCACCAAAAGTGTCTCCTAGTGACGATGAAAAGGAAGCAAGGGATATCTCGTCAATGATGTCTCATTCACCTTCTGAAAAACCTATTGAACCTTCTTCCTAAGAAGTACATGTATGTGATACAAAAATCACATTTACAGATAATGATCTTCTATTTGGTGAAACACTACACAATCATCCTTTGTATATGATGGGTCACGTGCTAGAGAAGAAGATAAATTTAATCTTAATAGATGAAGGATCTGGAGTCAACATTCTACCTATCCAAACATTGAAGGAACTCGGTATCACGACTGAAGAACTTAGTGAAAGTCATTTGTTGATACAAGGATTCAATCAAGGGGGACAGAGGTCCATAGGTTCTATCAAATTAGAGATCCACATGGAAGATTTGTGATCAAGCGCATGGATGCATATGATCTATGCAAAAACTTCATACAATATATTACTTGGCAGGCCTTGGGTTCACGAGATTAGAATTGTCTCATCTTCTTACTATCAATGTTTGAAGTATCTTGAAGGCTAGATTGAAAGGAAGATAGTTGCAGATGATAATCATTTCACTGAAGTTGAGACGCACTTTGCCAATGCAAAATTCTATTTGAAGGGTTATGTTGTTAAAGGGACAAAATCTAATGATGTCAAATCAATCAAGTCTGATAAGATCACAAGCAAAATAATCATTATGGCTGTCGAAAAGGTAAAAGTTGACACTAAAGAACTTTGTCCAATTCTTAATGACAAGAAGATTATGTCTTCAAAGAAGAAGCCAACTTTAGGCCTTCGCTATATGCCAAAAGTGAAGAAAGAAGAAGGTCAATCGTCTAACTTGCAAGAAATTGTATTGAGAGGGCTAACTCTTCCTATCAGATAGATCGATGCAATAATCTTGTCTTCAGAAGGTTTTGATCCCAATGCTTACAAGTTACTTGTGAAGTCTGGATACAACCCAAATGATCCATCAACGTTAGGGAAACTCCCATCAAAAGATACAACTAGGCAAGCACGTGAAGGCCTAGCCTATATCCAATCGCCACCAATTAACATTTCCATAAGAAGGGCAAGAAATAACCATATAACTTTTGAAGATGATGTCACTACTCCAAAAAAAAAGCCTTCTGTCTTTGATCGACTTGGAGAATCGACTACAAGAACTTCTGTGTTTGAGAGGTTATGTTTATTGAAGAAAAAACAAGAATTTGAGAAAATATTTAAAGTTACAATACCTGCTTCACATTTGATTCAAAAGGATTTCAAAAGTTTGATTCCTTCTAGAAAGAGGTGTAAAGAGGAACTCGAGGCAAAGGCTCATACTGTGGTTTACACCAAGGAGTGCGAGGAAGATGAAGAAAGTGTAGGCTCCTCATATCATGTTACAATCCAGAATGAGCACGATTCTTTGCCTCAAACGAAGATTGATGAAAGGTTAGAAGATATTGTCTGGTGTTGTCATATATTTGTCAATGACAATGATCCTCTAGAAGAGAAAGATGCTGGAGATGCTCCACCAGAACTTGAAGAAGGAGTAAAGACCATAATAGATCATTTTAAGAAAGTTAACCTTGGCAATAATGAAGACCCAAGGCCAACTTACTTGAGTGCCTTTCTAGAAGTTGATGAAGATCTCACTTAGATGAATATACTCAAAGAATATAGGGATGTATTCACTTGGAGTTATAAAGAAATGCCTAGATTAAATCCTAAAGTAGCAGTCCATCAGTTGGCAGTCAAAAATGGTTCTCGTCTTGTTAAGCAAGCTCAAAGACGTTTAGGCTAGATTTGGTCCCATTGATAGAAAATGAAGTTAACAAACTCATTGAGGTAGGCTTTATTCGTGAGGTCAAATATCCTACATAGATTTCAAGTATTGTTCCTGTGAGGAAGAAGAATGGTTAAATTAGAGTTTGTGTTGACTTTAGAGATCTCAATAATGCATGCCCTAAAAATGAGTTTCCTCTTCCCATTCCGGAGCTGGTGATTGATGCCAGCACTGGTTATGAGGCGATGTCGTTCATGGACGGTTCTTCTGGCTATAATGAAATCTGCATGGCACCGAAGGATGAAGAACTCACTGCATTTCGCACACCTAAGGGTATTTGTTGCTACAAAGTGATGCCATTTGGTTTAAAGAATGCTGGAGCCACATATCAAAGGGCTATGAAAAATATCTTTGATGACTTGCTCCATAAATATGTTGAATGCTATGTTGATGACTTGGTGGTAAAATCGAGAAATAGGGGTGATCATTTGAAAGACTTAAGGATGGTGTTTGAGTTACTCCGAAGATATCAACTAAGGATGAATCCATTGAAATGTGCCTTCGGAGTTACTTACGGCAAGTTCCTTGGGTTTATTGTGAGACATCGTGGAATTGAAATTGATCAAGCCAAAGTTGATGCAATATCGAAGATGCTTGAGCCTAGAAATATTTATGATTTAAAAAGTCTCCGAGGAAAGCTAGCCTACTTGAGGAGGTTCATCTCAAATCTGGCGGGAAGATGCCAACCATTTTGTCATCTCATGAAGAAAGGTGCTCCTTTTAATTGGGAAAAAACATTTAGTGATGCTTTTAAAAGTATCAAATTGTATCTAGCGAAACCTCTAGTTTTGGCAGCCCCTATACCTAGAAAGCCATTGATACTCTACATTGCAGCACAAGAAAGAGTCCGTAGGAGCCTTGTTAGCTCAAGAGAATAGTGAAGGAAAAGAAAACTCTCTTTATTACTTAAGTAGGATGATGACGACGAATGAGTTGAACCTATTCGCCAATTGAAAAGTTGTGCTTGGCACTTGTCTTCTCAATTCAAAAGATGAAGCATTATTTTCAAGCTCATGTTGTCCGTCTAATTTCTAGAGCAAATCCCATCAAGTTTGTTACATCAAAACCTATCCTTAGTGACCGACTAGCAAGATGGTACCTCCAATTCCAATAGTTTGAGATTGTGTACATCCCTCAGAAAGTTGTGAATGGACAAACATTAGCAGATTTCTTGGCAGACCATCTTATGCCCGATGATTGGGAGTTAAATGATGAGATTCCTAATGAAGAAGTGATGTCTATTGAAATTCAACCTCTTTGGAAAATGTACTTTGATGGGGCTGCACATCGTGGTGGAGCTGGTGCTGGCCTAGTGTTCATCACTTTGCAAGAAGCGATTCTA
Organism: Solanum acaule; assembly: GCA_036250505.1. Classification (NCBI taxonomy): domain Eukaryota; kingdom Viridiplantae; phylum Streptophyta; class Magnoliopsida; order Solanales; family Solanaceae; genus Solanum; species Solanum acaule. Next base: position 4,551 of record JAJOOR010041774.1, read on the forward strand.
CCATTCTCCTTTACTTTGAAGCAATGTGCTCCAATAATGTCGCTGACTACCAAGCGTTGATACTTGGACTTGAGATGGCCGTCGACATGAAGCAATTACACTTACAAGTCTTTGGTGACTCTCAGTTTGTGATCAACCAACTCTTAGGAAGTTATGAGGTGAAGAAACCCGAATTGCATCCTTATCTTGATTATGCTCAAAAGTTGATCGGATGGCTTGGAGATGTAACCCTTCAACATATGCATAGAATGGAAAATAATAAAGCTGATGCATTGGCTGCCCTAGCTTCAATGCTAACCCTTCCTGATCAAACGCAAGTTACTATTTGTCAAAGATGGATAGTAACACCGCCAAATGAGGAAGAATATATAGAAAATGAGCTTGAGCATCTGGTTGCTGTTTCTGAAGCTGCAAAGGAAGATTGGACACAACCCATTATCAACTACATATGTTATGGGATACTTCCAGAAAATCCAAGGAGAAGGACTGACATTCGTCGTCGTGCACCTCACTTCCTTTACTACAAGGACACATTGTATAGAAGACCATTTGAGGGTGTACTATTACGATGTTTGGGAGAGGAAGAAACAATTCAATCTCTACAAGAAGCACACTCAGGAGTATGTGGATCACATCAATCCGGACCGAAACTCCAATTTCACATAAAGAGGATGGGGTATTATTGGCCGACCATGGTGAAGGATTGCTTAGGTTATGCTCGGAGGTGCAATGTATGTAAATTTCATGTGAATTTCATACATCAGCCGCCCAAAGCATTGCACCCAACTATCACATCTTGGCCATTTGACGCTTGGGGATTGGATGTTGTGGGACCACTACCAAAATTTTCTAGTGGACACTTGTACATCTTGGCTGCAACAGATTACTTCTCAAAATGGGCTGAAGTTGTCGCTCTTAAAAAAGTAAAGAAAGAGAATGTTGAAAATTTTATCCGAGTGAATATCATTTATCGCTTTGGCATCACTCACTACATAATACCTGACAATGGCAAGCCATTTCATAACAAGTTAATGAACACGATTTATGATATGTTTGGCTTCAAGCAGCGTAAATCATCTATGTATCATGTTACTGCCAATGGTCTTGCTGAAGCATTCAATAAGACTCTATGCAACCTTCTCAAGAAAGTCGTCTCCAAATCAAAATGGGATTGGCATGAAAGAATGGAAGAAGCCTTGTGGGCATATAGGACGACGTACAACACTCCAACTCAAGCAACATCATACTCACTCGCTTTTGGTGTTAAAGCAGTCCTGCTACTCGAGCGTCAAATACCTTTCTTAAGACTTGCTATTCAAAAAAGGGATCACTGAAGAATAAAATGCTCGACTGCGTCTTACTGAGTTAGAAACACTTGATGAAAAGAGGCTAGAAGCCCAACAAAACCTTGAATGTTATCAAGCTCGTCCATCTCGTGCTTTGAATAAGAAGGTTCGCTTGAGGTGCTTTCAAGTTGGAGACCAAATTCTCATGGTAAGAAGACCCATCAGTACTTCGTACAAGTCTGGGGGCTGATACCACAAATTGGGCTCATTTAGGGCTTTATTTTGATAAGAATAATGCCCTTGAATGCTTATTTTATCTAAATATCTGATGAAAACTCTTAAGTTTCAGGTATTTGAAGTTTTAGTAAAAGCATGTACACTTAGGTGCAAAAAGGAACAAGAAGGCTAAAAAGAAGGAAGAAGCTGAAGACTGAAGTTGGCCAATCACACTTGGCGATTCGCCAAAGGGATGAAATCCACCCTTTGTTCTAGTACGCGAAGCCCTGAATGAGCAAGATCAAAAAGGCGATGAAAGGAGCAGTCGGCGTTCCACTGAATATATCTGTGAAGTAGTACTATGCTGCCCAATGACATAGCGCACGACGATGCTAACGGCTAGTGCAAGACAGCGACGAACTACACCTAAGGGCAAATCACCGAGTTAATCGGCGATTCTGACTCACCTCGCCGAATGATCCGCCAACACTATTTTCTTAAGTCTATGAATACTAAAATTATTATTAATTTTAAGGAGTCGAATATTTATTTTAATTTCAAGAATAGAATAGTACTTCTTTGGATATTTTCTCTCAAGTTTAGAGAGGGTTTTTGGGAGACTTGAAGAAAGAAGGATTTCATCTTCCCCAAGTTGGAAGTGGGTCTTCTCCATTCTTCTTTCTTTGCTTAAATCAAGGTTTAATTTCCTATACCCATTTGATTTTACTATCATTTTAGGTGTATTTTGTTATTTCTTGATGTGTGGCTAAAATCCCCTATTCTTAGGATGTGATTTAGCAAATATGTGTTGATATTATTGTTGGGTCTTGCTTGATATTAGGTTAGATGTAGTTTAATGGTGATTTCACCTAGTGGTTTTGGTTTAATCTAAAGGGTTTATAGTTGCAAATACAAAGCCACCCATGTGTTTTTGGCTGGCCCAAAAGAGAGGTTGCGAAACCAAGACCACTAGACTGATGGCCTAAGGAGTGGGTCGACATGAGGTTTAGCCCAAGAGCACGAGCCCTAGTCCTATATCCTTACACTCAGCTCGAGAGAGTGAGTGGGGTAAGGCGTAGGTTGGTCTTCATGCGGCAAATGGGTGTCTGAGAGGAACGCATTTGAAACGGGGTAAGTTGCCCGAGAGGAAACTTATTTCCATTTAAAGATTAGCCTAGTCATTATTATCTTACAAATTTCCTATCAAAAGCATGTACCCAACTACTTATCTCAATTTGTATTGCGGTCACACCCCAAGAACTCTTCCCCATACTTGATTTCCTTGTTATTTTAGTTGTTTCTACTACTTGTGACAAAACCCCCAATTGATATTTTACACTTTTGTGTCCCCCTTTAATTTACAATGTTTTTAGCTATGACTAATTAGAACTTAATTTTATTTTTCTATTAATTATCAAAACCACTCCCTTGGGACACAACCCCAATCCTTGCTTTGGTTACTATATTATCGACGATTGTAGACACTAGTACCGTAGGTTAGTGTCGTTGGTCATGATAAGCATTAAAATGGCGCCGCTGCCGAGGAGTGGTGTTATTTGAGAATTTTTAGTTTAATAAAATCTTTGTTCTTATTAGTGGTAGTTTATTTATTTAATTTTCAGTTTTGTTTTGAGTATTTGTGTGCCACAACAGGCCATATGAGTGCAAACGGGGACAATAGCTGCCAAGCGGGTCACTCAGCGGGTGGTGTTTTTCATTGAGACGACACCAATGATGCTAATAGTGTTTATCACCCTGCCGACATGGGCGAGATGGGTGAAATTTGCATACCACAAGCTGACAGGAATGTAATGTTGAAACTTACCAGCGCAACACTCCAACTCATACATTCAAGAGGTTTATTTGGAGGGTTAGAGCATGAAGATCCGCACGATCATGTACGAAGCTTTGTGGAAGTGTGCTCCCCTTTATCATTCAAGAGCCTATCTCAAGAATCCATACGGCTTCACTTATTTCCATTACGTTAATTGGGGAATTCACTAAATGGTTAATTGAGCGCCCAAACAACTCCATCAAATCATGGGAGGAGTTGGTTATGGAATTTCACGAAAGATTCTTTCCTCCATCAAGAATGATGAAACTGAAAGACGATATTCAGAATTTCAAGCAACAAGAGAGTGAACCAATTCACGAGTCATGGACAAAGTTCAAAAGATCTTTGCGTAAGTGCCCAACGCATGGGCTACCAGGTGCATTGCTGCTCCAATACTTTAACCATATCTGGACTCGATGAATAAAGGAATATCTGATCAATTGGTGCAAGGAGGAATAATGTTACAATCATTTGAAGTAGCCTCATTTCTCCTAGATGGTATGACTAAAGTAAACCAGGCATGGTATACCAAAGATGATCAAGTCTCCCCACTATGTTTTCGATTAACGCAAGAACAAGTTGAAAAATAAAGGGAAAGGGATGAAAACATCAAGAAGATGTTATCTCAAATGTGAATTCTACAAGAACATATGAAAGGGACACGTGGGGTATTTCGAGTTGAGGAGGGTTCTTCTTCCGATTACTCAAGACCGGGAGAGAATCAAGGTTGGAACTCCAAAAGATATGAGGAGGGTTTCCACACACATTATCAACCGCGGGATGGGAATCAAGGTTGGAGCTATTATAGAGGGGAAGAACCAAGGAGATATTGGCAAGATTGGGCTGAGCAAGATGGTCAGGAGGAGGACCATATTCACTTGAGTGAAAGCCTGAAATCTAAAGGGAGTGCAAGTAGTCCTCGAGTAAATGATTTGTTATCGAAAATACTCGATAAAGTTGAGGGCTCTGATGATCTGCTAACAGGAATGAAAGATGACTTTTCATCATTCAACAGTAAAGTAAATTCTCATGCTGATGCCACCAAAATACTGGAAGGTAGATTGAATCTGTTATCAGCTCAACTAACATCTGAAACACCCATAGACTGTATTGAAAGAGAGCTGGTTGTGGTTACCCGTAGCGGTAAGGTGGCAATAGGGGATATGATAGAAGATAAGGATACTCACAAACATGAAGAGAGTCAAGGTGTGGAGGAACAAGATTTGACTATTCACCAAAGCCTTATTAAAGAACCACAGGAGGAAGCAGATCAGCAAGTTCAAGTTCCAAAAGTCATACATCCTTTACCAAAGATACCTCCACCATTTCCCCAACGTTTGAAAAAGAAGAATGAAGATGAGAAGATCAAAACAAATTTGTCAGTATTCAAGAGCTTATCAATTAACCTTCCTCTGGTAGAAGCATTGTTGGAAATACCGGGATACACGCCAAATTCATGAAAGAACTGGTTACAAAGAAAATGAGCTTGGAATATGAAATGATTGAGGTGCCCCATAGTTGCCGTGCAATTATGATAAATGATTCAATCACTAAGAGAGAAGATCTTCGAGCATCCACAATCCCGTGCACAATTGGCATGTTCAAATTTGCTAAAGCCTTGTGCGATTTAGGATCAAGTATCAACTTGATGCCCTATGCAATATACAAGCAACTTGGTTTGGGTCAACCAAAGGCAACCACAATAAGACTCCTCATGGCTGATCGATCAATCAAGCACCCAGTCAGAATACTTTTATGACATAGTGGTAAAAGTGGATCGATTTATCTTTTTGGCTGATTTTCTGATCCTAGACTGTGAGATCAATGTTGAAATTCCCATTATTTTGGGAAGGCCATTCTTAGCTACCAGGAGAGCATTAGTGGATGTTGTAAGCGAGAAATTAAAGTTCCGTGTGAATGATGATTAGGTGACCTTCAATATCTGCAAGTCCATGAAGCAACCAAATAACATCCATGTGGTGTCCACTGAGGATGTGATAGATAAGGCAGTGGCAAGTGTGAGTCATTTAATGCGCAAGACTGAGCCCCTTGAATCTGTGCTTGCTAATTATGATGAATCCGAAGTTCAGGGTTACGAGGAAGTGGTAGCTACTTTATCAAGATTAGGATCATGTTCAAGGAATCCAATCAAATTTGTTATCGATATAAAAAACAAAGAAAGTCCCCCTGCTAAACTATCAACAGAAGAACCACTGAATTTGGAGTTAAAAGCCCTACCCTCTCATCCCAAATATGCCTTCGTAGGAGCCAATAATACTCTATCGGTAATTATGGCTGCCAATCTTCTTGAAAGGCAGGTGAAATTGCTTATTGAAGTACTACGGAAGCATATAAAAGCTATTGGATGGACAATAGCTGATATAGTAGGAATTCCTCCTGGCATCTGTACTCACAAAATTCTTCTCAACAATGAATGCAAACCTAGTGTGGAACATCAACGTTGATTGAACCTTCCAATGCAAAGGGTGGTAAAAAAGGAAATCATCAAGTGGCTAGATGCAGGGGTGATATACCCTATTGCAGTTAGTAAGTGGGTAAGTCCAGTGCAATCTGTACCGAAAAAGGGAGGTATAACCGTAGTCCCAAATACAAAAAGAGAACTTGTGCCAACAAGACCAGTGACTGGGTGGAGAGTATGCATGGACTATCGAAAGCTTAACTCATGGACCGAAATAAACCATTTTCCAATGCCTTTTATGAATCAGATGCTTGACCGGTTATCAAAAAGAGGGTGGTACTATTTTTTGGATGGGTACTCCGGGTACAACCAAATCTTTATTGCGCCGGAAGATGAAGAGAAAACTGCTTTTACTTGCCCTTATGGAACTTTCGCATTCAAATGAATGTCATTCGGGCTATGTAATGCCCCCACAACATTTCAGCGTTGCATGCTATCTAATTTTGTAGATATGGTCGAAGACTCTATGGATGTGTTCATGGACGACTTCTCAGTCGTAGGGGATACGTTCGAAGAATGCTTGACTCACTTAGGACAGGTACTCCAAAGATGCGTCGAAACGAATCTGGTTCTGAATTGGGAGAAATGTCACTTTATGGTAAAATAAGGCATTGTTCTTGGGAATAAGGTGTCACAAAAGGGGCTGGAAGTTGACAGGGCAAAAATTGAGGTCATTGGAAATTACCCCCATCGATTTTAGTAAAGGGTGTTTGCAGCTTCTTGGGGCACGCAGGATTTTACAGAAGGTTCATTAAAGACTTCTCAAAGATTGCACTCCCATTATGCAAACTCTTAGAGAAGGAAGTGAAATTTCACTTTAATGATGCTTGAATGGCTGCATTTAAGTGTTTGAAAGAGAAACTAATATCCACTCCGATCATCATCAGCCCTAATTGGTCCGAATCTTTTGAGTTAATGTGTGATGCCAGCGGTATGGCACTGGGGGTTGTGTTGGGGCAAAAGTGCAACAAATTATTTCACCCAATCTACTGCGCAAGAAAGACTCTAAATACTGCCCAGCAAAATCATACGATCACCGAACAAGAGTTGCTTGCAGTAGTCTATGCATTTGAAAAATTCAGGGCGTACTTGCTAGGCACCAAAGTAATTGTACACACTGATCATGCTGCACTACGTTATTTGATGGCAAAGAAAGATGCAAAACCACGATTGATTAGGTGGGTACTACTATTACAAGAATTTGATTTTGAGGTGAAAGATCGAAAAGGATGCGAAAATCAAGTGGCTGACCATTTATCAAGGCTAGAAGCAAGGGAGAATGTCGAGCATGAGGTTGACATAGATCACTCTTTCCCAGATGAACGGGTGTTTGCAATATCCCTTAAACATATGCCATGGTATGCAGATTTTTCAAATTACATTGTGTGTGGGCTGATGCCGGATGAGTTGACCTTTTACCAACAGAAAAGATTCATGTTTGATGTTAAAAAATACTTTTAGGATGAGCCATACTTGTTCCGAGAGTGTACTGACCATGTCATCAGAAGGTGTGTTCCGGAAGAAGAAGTGGTTGAAATTCTTCATGCTTGCCATACATCTCCAGTAGAAGGTCACCATGGTGGTGTTCGCACCGCCGCTAAAGTTCTCCAAAATGGATATTACTGGCTGTCACTCTACAAGGATGTACATGAGTTTGCAAAGAAATGCTCTAAATATCAGCAGCTAGGCGGAGTGTCTAGAAGACATGAATAACCACTCACTCCTATTTTAGAGGTTGAGCTATTTGATGTATGGGGGATAGATTTCATGGGCCCATTTGGCAATAAATATATCTTAGTGGCTGTAGATTATGTTTCCAAATGGGTAGAAGCCATCGCACTTCCAAACAACGAAAGAAAAAGCGTTGTCCAATTCCTGAAACGCTACATCTTCGCAAGATTTGGCACTCCGAGAGCAATCATAAGCGATGGGGGATCCCACTTTTGCAATAAGTGGTTCTCAATGGCACTGAGTAAATATGGGGTGAAACAGAAAGTGGCAACTCCATATCATCCCTAAACAAGTGGCCAAGTTGAAGTACAGAATCGGGAAATCAAAAGCATCTTGGCAAATATAGTAAATGTCAATAGAACCGATTGGTCTAGGAAACTCGATAATGCACTATGGGGATATCGGACTGCTTACAAAACTCCTATCGGGATGTCTCCATATCAGTTGGTTTATGGTAAGGCTTGTTATCTACCCATTGAGTAAGAACACAAAACATTGTGGGCATTGAAAGCTTTAAATTTGGACTGGTAATAAACTTCAAGGGAGAGAGCAGAGCAGCTGAACGAACTGGATGAATTTAGACTCAGATCATATGAAAGTTCATCCATATATAAAGAGAAGATGAAGAAATGGCATGATGCTCAGATACTCAAGTGAGACTTCAAGGTAGGAGATTGGGTTCTGCTATACAACTCGTGAGTTAGACTCTTCCCTGGAAAACTAAAATCCAAATGGTCTGGACCATTTAGAGTAAGCGAGTGTTCATCAATGGTGCCATAGAAGTTGAAGATCAGGAAGGACCTCCATTTATAGTGAACGGTCAATATCTGAAATTGTATCTGGGAGATTGTCAAGAGATTTTGTTGGTTGAAGTGGTATATTTGGAAGACGCCTGAAGGCGCTGCTGCGTCGTGCCGCGACGTTAACTAAGGCGTTGTTTGGGAGGCAACCCAAAATCCCTTTAATTGTTTTTTTTATTATCAGTACTTATTTCCCGGTAATAAAATGGTACGTTGTTTGTGCAGGTGAAAGTACTAAAATGAATGAAGGATGGCAAACAATAGATCATGTCGGCGAGTCGTCGAAGGGGTCAGCGAATCCAACCTTATCTGCCATTTGACTCAGGACATCACAAACGCTGAAGTCTGTTAAACTCGGTGAGATTTGGAGATTATTTGCGAATCACCGACAATTTCGGCGATCTTGATGAAAACCGCCGTTTGGATCTTCAGAATGATCGAAGATTCTGTAAAACTCGGCGAGTCGAGTCCTCACTCAGCGAATCGCCAAGAGATTCGGCGATTAGAACTAATATCACCAAATGGACGAAAATCTGGACTGATGCCATGACAGATGGAGCAACTGCATAACCAGGATCACTTCTGCACCTCTCTGTTTCTCTTACTTACATTTAGTTTTGGATACTTTTATTTGCATTTGAGGGCAAACGCTTTTATTTGTGCTATTTGATGTTCGTATTTTGTGATTACATTTGGGTTGTCTATTTTTAATTGTGTTTTTAAAACTGCTTTGCGATTGTTTGAGCTTACGGCTCTCTTTTGGGTTTAATTGCAAAATGATTTTGACCCTACAAAAAAATTATTATTATTTTTTGAATATTTTCACCACCGCTTGTGTTGAAAGTGGTTGTTCTTTTGCAAAGAATTTAAGTCTCGGTTTCGATCAATAGGGATGACTTAAATAGTCCATACAATTGAATGAACATGAAAGTACGGCTACAATGAGGCCAAATGAAGTTGCATAGATAATATGTGAACTCTTTACATCTCGTTGTTATTAGCCATTTATCAAATTGATTCTCTTGTAATGACTGTTGCACACTAGCAAAAGTGTGTAGTCTTGTTTGACTTAAGTGTCGATGCCCTGTGTGATTAACTTACTTTGAACCATGCATGAATAAACCCAGAATTTGCCCTGTTAGTCTAATTGATTTAGAAAGATGTCCTCTTGATATGATCTTAGGCAACTTTAAAGAGTGTGAGCCAAATTTGACATATACCTCTTTTGTGGCCTACCCGTGAGCGTGTGAAACTCTTTTGAACACCCCTTGAGTCTTACCTTTCTTTGGAAGAACCTTGATAAACCCTAGACCTTAGTTGACCCACTACCTATAATCCTCTTAATTTGTGATTTAGTGAATAGCCAACTTAGGCCAAAATCATAAGTTGGGGATGTGGTAAAAAGGAAAAGGAGAAGTCAAGAAGTGCAAGAAAATGTCTCTCTAACCCATGGTATTGCCAAACAAAATGGAAACCCTTCATTCAAAAATAAAAAAAAAGAAAAAAGAAAAGAAAAAGAAAGGTGGGTTTCCAAGCATAATGAAGTGAGAGCAACTCAAACAGAAGAACTGGCTCTAATTCACTAGTTCTTTCACATGCTCATTTGACTTAATTAAGACTTTTAATAATCATCACTATCTCAATTTACACGCCCTCACAAGAAAGGAAATGTCCCAAAACACACACAAAGAATTAAAAAACAAGAGACAATGGCACAAACAATTATACTCACAAAGAAACATGTCATGAACACAAATACCGCACCATAGGCTTACCCTCATTTCAATCATCACAGACTCAAATTCATCCAGTTGGAGATCATAAAAGATTTTATCAAGCTTGTAATGTATGTTTAGGGAAGGTTAGGATATCATTTGGATAAAATAACTACATCATCCTCGAACACTACACACAACAACTCTTTCATTTCCCGATTTCACCTCTTTTCTTCATTTTTCAAACCAATGTACACTTTTTCTCATTTCACAACAAGATGCCTCACATGCAACAACTTTATACCTAGGAGGATCCAAATTTATTTTCTATACTATCTTTGTTTCATTTTCATGACTTTTTTTTCTTCAAAAGATTTTCCTTCATTTTTATCTTTTTTTATGGCTCAAAATCAAGCTCTCATGTGATAAGCATCTCCTCTATGAATTTCCATAAACACCCCCAAACTTAGTCTTTTAGCATTAACTTTCTCAATTCTCAAGTTTAAGGAGGGAAGAGTTCAAAAGAGGATTACTTTTTCAAATTGGGTAAGGCTTATAATGAAGTTGCTAAGAAAATGGTATTAGGTTCAAAGGGGACAACTAGGGGTACATTTAGTGAAAATATGGGATTTTTAGGTCAAGAGGACTTCAAAAACAATCACAATGGATGCCTAAGGTCATTTATGCAACCAACTCAATCAAGACCAATATTGAAAGACTAATCAAGAAAATTCTAGCTAGTACAAGTGATTAAAGGAATTATTCAACAGCTCACCATACATGTCATGTAAATCAATCAAGATGGCTCAAATTTTTCTTTCCTTTCCAAACACAAATGATATCAAACATTTAAACCACTAACAAATTAAAAGAGACAAAAAGAGTCACAAGAGTTGTCACAAATTCATCCATTCACCGCATTCATTAAAATTGGAGGGGTATGCTCAACTTTTTCATAATGCACAACTATATTGATAGTACCAACGAAGTGATATTCTCCCAAAAAGATGACCATTTTCCCTTCAGAAAAACGTCAACCAATCCATCATTAGGAAAATTCATACATCCATTTGACGAATGGCTACTCGAACTTCACCACACAAACATCTCATCAATATACTCACAATCAAATGACAATTTTCCCTTAAGAAAGTCATCACTCTATCATTCATTGGTCATCGTCACTCAACATCTCCACATAAAAAATATAAACAAAGAAGCTACAAGATATAAATCAAACTGAACAACTACAAGAAACAAAATAAAACTGACTAATACAACATAATATCAATCAAATCTCAAGAAGGGTACACCATCCACAAAATCCCAAATTAATCCATCACAAATCAAAACAATCCTGGCAAGGGCACAATCAAATCCAAAAAAAAAAACAAAATAAGCCCAACAAGGGATACACCCGAGAATAAGAGAGCTCCCTTAAATGATCTTACTCATAAGTGAAGGTATCAGAGTCTCAAAGAACATCATCAGCATCATCACCTGACCCACAGAACTTCTGGAGCGCGTCCATTACTTTTTTGAGAAATCTGGTGTTCTTCTTTTCCTGCTCTATCATCTTTTTGCTCCTTTTGTCCATCTTTTTCGTCCTTTCATCAAGAAACTATTGATCATGCACTAGAGTGGACAAGGTGGAAGAAACAGTACTTGAGGCCAAAGATCTCTCTCTAGGCCTAGTGGGAAGGCACTGCACTATCCTAAGAATCTATGAGTGGATCCATGCATCAAAGCCATACACCTATCGTTATATGTGGCTGGTGCGGGGTGTCCACTTAGTAGTGGCCTGGAATAAGTAGAGGTGGAGTTTGAGCCTCGTGAAGCACTGCCCTTGGCGAATGTACCAAATACCAGATACCACACATCAATTTTTCTTTTTTTCATCACATGTGCTAGATGGATCATTTTTTCAGGATCTCTCATGTTGTCCCCTTATTTTTGGTGTACCCTATCTATCAGACATAAGTAAGTGATTAATAAAGGAAAACCAAGACTCTTTGTACCTTCAATGACCAACTCCTGCATGTGTTGTACAATAATCAATAGGAACTCCCTTCATGATAGCATAAATAAATAAGGTTCTATCTGGAGACACATCGGTCTCATTCCTTGAAGGGATGACTTGTCTACGTATGGTAGAAAGCTAAGTCTTGGCCTTGATTGTGAACTAGTGGACTCCACGAGTGGTTGTTTTCGATCCATTTTGGCCTATGGCCATCATAAAGGTGCCTCACAAACTATTTTTTCCCTTCTTCATGTGCCCTTTCCTTGTGAATGTCATTATCGGCATCGGGAATGTTGTAGTATGAATTAAACACGATGGGGTCAAAATGCACTTGCTTGCCCCTTACCATTGCTACCAAGTAATCAACAAAGTTGGTTTTGGCGGAATCGGCATAGAACTCGCACACCACTATTTGATTAGCGTTGATAGGCTCACCAACAAAGCACAACCATCTGATGTACTTCAAATGTCCATACAAGTTGGGCATGTGTTCTTGAAGATTTTTCAAAAGAATGCCCCTCTCCTTTGTAATATTTTGGTAAGGAGGCGCTCATACAATTGGTCGCATTTCCTGAAACGAACCGTTTATGATCAAAGTATTCCTCCTCATTAATGTTTTCTTCCATTTGTTTCTTAACTTGGTTGACATTATCGGAAATTTCTTTTAAAATAAGTAACTATAAAAGATGCAAATTTGTTAGATGAGTGTATAGGCATGTAAAGCAATGTATTATTAGGTAATTAGGCAAAATAAATGAGTGAAAAATAAATTAGGGGATGTGGGGAAAAGCTACTATTTTTGGCATATTAGGTTGCCAGGCGTTTGACTCATTGCGATCATGGGATGGACCATCGCGATCGCGAGCCTCCACTTTTTAAGTCATCACGGTCGTTGGATGAGACATCTAATTGCGGCATTTCAAAATTTGACTCATCGCGATCACTAGATTAAACATTGCGATCGTGGAAAGCAGAACTACACTACCAAAATATTTCATTTTGGCATTTCATCGAACAAATTGTACACAACATATCCTCATTGAATTTTCAACACAAATTACCCACCTTCCCCCCCCCCCCCTTCATTTGACACTCAAACAACAACAACAATAGTCAACAACAAAATTCAGAAAACTTCAAATTTCAACACAAGTTGCAATCAAAATCGATGGGCGAGAATCAAACTATTTCAACAACTTCCCAACATCAAGAATTAACAAGGAAGAGAGAGAACATGACATACCTAGAAGGAAGAATGAAAAAAGAAGGAGAATTCTTGCCACACATGATTAAAAATAATCAAATTTTAGAGTTGGAGAGTGTTGGAGTTATTTTGGAATTATTTGAACACTAAACAAAATTTTAGAAGCTTCTATATTTTTAACTCGCACCAGTCATCGTAACCGTGACCCACTCCAGTGATCACGATGGTCAATTTAATTTACCCTTCACAAATGTGTCATATGGCTCTCGTGATTGTGGCACTCGATATTTGGTGCATCGTGATCATGGCCATCAGCTCTCGCGATCACGATGAATATTATGCTTCCAAACTTGCTGAGCTTACTATCATTTTTTGGCAAGTTTAGGGTGTATTAGGTGTTTCGCCCAATCCATTTTGACGAGCTTGAGTGCCGAAAAAGTGTTCCAACTTCCATTTTGAAGTTGTTTCAACCCCAAACTTCAATCCCGATCAACTGTTTGTTTCCAAACATGTTCAAACAATCTTCAAAAACATTGAAATAATGAGGGTTAGTCAAAAACAAATTCTAATCTAATTTAAAATTTTTAAAACCAAAAATTAAACTATGAATCAAAAATTTTGGAAACCAATGGGCTGCCTCACATCAAGTATGCAATTTAACGTCGCGGCGCGATGCCGGTTCCGTCATCCTTTATGTTTCCATTTCGAGACAATGAACCTTTTCCCAAACTTCAAATCAATTTTTCATTGAAATGCATGGGGACAACATGAGAGTACCAAGAGAGTCACTTGATCTCTCCACTTTGAAGACTTGAATTTCTTACCCAACTTCATATCAATTTTTAGTTTAGGGTCATTGGGCAAGAGGATTATCATCACTAGGCCATTTAAATCTTGAACTTCATAACTTTTGGCCACCAAGTGAGTGACACTCTCACTTCCAAATGAACTAAATTTTCATATATGATCTTTTTGGCTTTTTCTTGCAACTTTAGTATCATTTCTTTGATTTCGGCATTTTGGAATTTTATTGGCTTAGTTTTGTTGCAAAGACCCATAATTTTATCAATGTGAATCAGATTCCCTTTTTCTTGAGACTCCAACTCTACTTCACTTTCCTTGACAATTTGACAAGGAGCACCATATACCCCATTCTCTTTCTCACATTGGCCTACAAAATCTCAATTCCACAATCAAGTTGGATCCTCTAATAACACCGAATTAGGTGAAATTTTTTGAGTTCATCCCTCATTTGGGACATTAGATGTTATAGCCTCTCACCATGTTCTAGATTTTGGGCCAAGAACATAAGCCAATTTTGACTCACCACAGCCATTTCTTCACACTTATTTTTTTAATGTAGAGAGGCCTCTACATAACTTTCAAAATCATAAAGTCCTCCACAACAAGTCCATGATTCATCAGCATAGGTATTATCATCCCCAAACATTTTCTTTATCACAAGAAGTCATAGAAACAAAACAAAAGAAAGAAAAAACAAATATTCACAATTTAGATAGAAACAAGTAAACTATAAATCCTAAATCAATTCAATATGCCTAATTGTTCCCCAGGAATGGCGTCATGTTTGATAACACTCAAATTACTTGTAAAACAATTACATCCGTAAGCGGTCCTTAACAATCTAATAACCCAACTTATGAGGTCGGGGTCGAATCCAACAAGGATCAATATATAGGCAATTGAAAATATAAAGGATTACAACCTACTAATTTGAATCCAAACCTAAAATATAAAATTATAATAAGAAGGTGATTTGAGTAACAACTAAATGTTGGGGAAAAGAGTTTTTCAAGCAATGGATTAAAGGAGATTAAGTAATGGAAAATTAATTGACATTCAAATGATAAATTTCAACTTAATATCATGCAGATTAATTTATCAATGGGTAGGCTAGATTTCACTAAAACACGAACATGCATTTCTCAATCACACATTTTTTTATCATAGGGGTTCCTCTTGGAAACTCCCATGCATCATACAAAGCAACCCAATACCTTAATAAAGATTTTTTTTTCTCAAGAAAATCTAGCATTTAATAATGAAACCATAAATACCTTTCTCAAGCAAATTTATGAATCAAAGCGTGAGGAAATTATCAATTTAGTTACCCACTTCATAAATTATTTCTCAAGAAACACATGACAATATAAGTTAGACTTGAGTGTGCACTCTCAAATCATTGATCAAAACATGATAATTCAATTGAACCCATATCATTAATGGAAAGTAATTAATAAATTACAAAACCAATAGAGTGAAAATTATACCTGCAATTTATGCAATAAAAAGGAGAAAGAAGAAGGGTTGAAAAGATAATTACTATTAAAAACTCAATCTTCAATCCAAAAGTTGAATTGTAAGGACACTTGCAATCCAAAATCAAAACCCCTTGCTATGAACTCAAAGAATTCTTAATTCCAAAGAGAAGATTCTCAAAATTATCCATGATTAAGAAAAAAAATGTCTATCAAAATGATTGTGCATGAGTAGAAAATGAAATTTGGGATCAAAATGTGAATTTCAAGTTATGCCAAGATGCGCTTGACATTTTCTCTTTGCGTTAACGAGACTTAACACATGAAATTGCAATGGGTTCATGTTTAGTGGAGCGTGATTTCGACTGTTGACCATGTGATCACGAGGCTACTAATTCCAATTGACCACGATCATGACATGTTGACCATGCGGTCGCGATGGATATGTCTGTACCAGTTTAATTGTCAGCATTTGTCCTCTTTTTGCCTCAGTTTCACTTGGTTTCTTGAAATACCATCTAATTTCATTCTTCACTTAATATTCCTACAAATATGAAGAAAACCACATTAAAGTACTATCTATCATCTTTAAAATTCCAAAAATATATGTTTAAAGACAAGATAAGATGGTAAAAATACTCACTTATCACACAACTATCAACACATTGCCTTTTTAATTGATCCCCTTTTTATTCATTAAGATTAATAAAGTTCATTAATTGAACCCATCACCCCATTCTCATTACTCCACAACACACACAATGAAAGGAAATACAAGATTCTACAAGTTTTAAAAGGTTTAGAAGTTCACTTGCCTTAATTACATCTAAAGTTAATTCGAGACTTGAGCTTTTCTTTTTCGAACAATGTCCAAAGCCACACAATCTAATTCAACGGGTAATCTCAATAATATTCCATAAATAATAGCACCCATATCATACACTTTGAAAAATGGGTCAAATCGACTCAAAAACTGAATCCCAAAAATAATGTTTGAATCTGAAAAGTTTTACTTGAAAATATTATCCAAGGCACTTGGAACTCATTGGTGAAAACCATTTCAAAAAGGGAACTAAAATTAGTTCACAATCACCATTTTGCTTTAGAACTCAAGTTCTTGAATAATCTTGCAATTTGCCAATCAAAATCCCAAGTTTTGATGTTAAAATTCATCATGCCCCGATCCTACACCTTTGACGTGGCTGACACTAAAGAACCATTATTGGTCCATGGATTATGAGATAAGTCAAGACTTAATAACTATTCCGTGGAATTTATGCTTAGTACCGAGTAGATATTGAATTGAGATGGGAGCTCTCCCTTTAGTAGAGGCTGGGTTTCTAGAAGCAATCTCTTGAGATAGAAGCCCTCAGGTTAGTAGAGATCGGGCTTTTAGTAGCAATCTATGTATCCCTTAAACTATGTGCCCCCATAGGATGATTAGCTAGTGGATCCATTTAAGCTAGAACTTCATGGTCCTTACCTTGTCAAGTAAGACAACCCTTTTCGGTGTGGGAGACACCTGGGGATCATGTTATAGCTCACATGATCTCTATGTCGGTTAAGGCTAATTCCCCACATTAATAATGAACAAAGGTTACTTCAAGAAGTATATCATATGTGTTCAATGGTTTAAAGATGATGTTAGCTTGCATTGGCCTTGTTTTCTGAAGTATGTTTCCTAACCTTCTTATATCATGTTTTAACTTGGGGTCAATTGCATGTCATGAAATGAAATGTCCCTTTTTGCATGTGTTAAATGTTTTATGCATGGCTATCATACTTGATACATTGTTTTGTACTAACGCATACTCTTGCCTACATTTTTCCAAATATAGAGTCCGACAGTCAGGGTCATCAGTTTCATGACTAGTGTTGATTTCAAGAGTTCCGAGCCTTGATGAGTCGTCATGCTTCGAGGATGGATTTCATTGTTTTAGTTTCTTTCATGTATTTTTTCTTTTGGACATGATGTATGGGCTAGGCCCAATTTCATTCTATTGTATTAGATGTCTATGATGAGACATGAGTTTAGACTTCCGCTTTCTTTATAAAATGTTTTGGCCTTGAAATGTTGTTTTACTCTTATTGTTCTATTTCTTCTGTTATGAGAACTAAGCGACTTGTATGGAGTCCTTCGGGGTTCTATACGCCATGATACATCTAGGGGATACCCCTGGGTTATGACAAATCAGTACGGTGGACATTCACCATTTTGGCTAAGATTCTCTTTATCTCTCGATTAGACACCTCAACTTGTCCACTATATTGTGGATGATATGGTGTTTCCACTTTGTGCTTGACTCCATACTTTGATAAAAGGACTGCAAATTGACATGCAGTTGCAAAAGTGTGATTCTCCATCACTTATAATAGCCCTTGGATTCCTAAACCTTGTGAAAATATTCTTTTTGAGAAACTTTGTGACACTTCTTGCTTCATTATTTTGTAGTGCCATAGCTTCCATCCACTTGGAGACATAGTCAACTGCTACAAGAATGTATTTGTTCCCAAATGAGCTAGGAAAAGGGCCCATAAAATCAATCCCCCAAACATCAAATAATTCAATTTCAAGTATTTGTGACAATGACAATTCATGTCTCCTAAATATACTCCCTTGTAATTGACATTGAACACAACATTTGCAAAAGGCATGAGCATCTCTTAACATTGTAGGCCAATAATAGCCACATTGAAGAACCTTAGAGTCTATACAGTATGTCCATGATGATTACCTCTAAGCGAAGAATGACATGCTTCAAGTATCTCATTCACTTCCACTTCCGGTATACAACACTGAATGATGTTATCGGTACACTTCCTAAAAAGGAAAGGTTTATCCCATATATACTTCTTCACATCAAATATGAATTTCCTCTATTGATGGCTACTCAAATCATCAAGTAACAACCCCCATACAATGAAGTTTGAAAAATCAGCATACCAAGGAATAGAAAATGTAGAAATTACCATTACCGATTCATCAGGAAAGGCAATATCGATATCTTCCTCCTCAGCTATTCTAGCATCCGCTTCCAACCTTCAAAGATAGTCAGCTACTTGATTTTCACACCCCTTTCTATCTTTTAATTTAAAGTCAAATTCTTGAAGGAGTAACACCCATTAGATCAACCTTATTTTAGCCCCTTTCATAGCCATTAAGTACCATAGACCCGCATAATTTGTGTGCACGATTACTTTGGTACTCAACAAGTATGCTCTAAACTTCTCAAACCCATATACACCATCCAACAATTTTTGCTCTATCACGGTGTAATCCTTTTGAGCATAATTGAAATTTTTGCTTGCATAATAGATGGAACGAAAGAACTTGTTATTTGTTTCCCAAGAACAACTCCTAATTCCAAGCCACTAGTGTCACACATCATTTCAAAAGGGATATTCCAATCGGGTGCAATGATTATATAAGCGGAAATGAGTTTCTCCTTGGAGTCTTGAAAGCATCAAGAGATGAACTACCGAAAACAAATGAGGTTTCTTTCTCGAGAAGATTGCACAATGGAATGACAATCTCGGAGAAGTCTTTAATGCACCACCAATAGAACCCGGCATGACCAAGGAAACTTCTTACCCCCTTTACCGAAATTGGGGGAGGGGGGGGGGGAGGGCTTAATTTTTCAATAACTTGAATTTTAGCTTGATCAACCTTAATACCATCCCCGGAGATTTTGTGCCCAAGCACAATTCGTTCTTTCACCATGAAGTGACACTTTTCCTAATTAAGGACAAAATTTGAATCCGAACACCTTTTGAGCGCCATTTCTAAATGTTTCAAGCATTCTTCAAAAGAGTCTCCAACTACTGAGAAATCGTCCATGAACACTTCCATGGATTCCTCCACCATACCCGAGAAGATTTATAGCATGCACCATTGAGAAGTAGCCAGTGAGTTACATAACTCAAATGGCATTTGAGGGAAAATGTTCTGTAAGGTCATGTACACATTGTTTTCTCTTGATCCTCTAGTGCAATGGAGATTATTTTATACCCTAAATACCTATCAAGGAAGCAATACCACCCCTTACTCGCAAGCCTATCAAACATTTGATCGATAGATGGCATGGGGAAATGGTCCTTTTTGGTCAATAAGTTAATCTTCCGATAATCCATACACACAAATTATCCGGTCACGAGTCTAGAGGCAACACACTTGGCTTTCTCATTTGCAATGACCGTGATATCACCCTTTTTAGAGACACTTTATTTGAACCAGACTCACCCATTGACTATTCGTAATTGGAAAGATAACTCTCAAATCAAACCATTTTATAATTTTCTTTTTCATCACCTCTTGCATCGGGGGACTCAACCTTTGTTGGTTCTCAATACTTGGTTTGCAATCTTCAGCCAAATTGATTTTGTGATTACATACACCCGGCGAAATTCCAACTATATCCACAATTGACCACCCCAAAGCTCTAATGTGTCTCTTCAACACTATGATTACCAATTCCACTTGCCATTATTCAAGATCACTTGCAATAATTACTGGGAGTGTGTTATTAGTCCGCATAAAGCATATTTGAGATTAGGTGGGAGCTCTTTTATATCTATTTTTGGTGGTTCAATAATGGATGGCTTGGCAGGTGGTGCTTTCCGACTAGAAAAATTGAGAACAAGTTTTATTTTGAAATGAAGTATGTGAGCCCACACCTATAAGAGCAGCCACAACTTCATCATAGTTGCTAATTTCAGCTTGATCATAATTAAGTAACACTTGAGTCAAAGATTCCCCAAAATATGATGCACTTCCAATACTTGCCATCGCTTCATCAATTTGATCCAAGTGAAACACAATGTGTATATCACTTGGATGTTTAATTGATTTGTGAAAATTGAAGCTCACTACTTCGTCATTGACTTGGAAATTGAACTCACCACGTTCCACATCAACTAAAGATTTACCTGTGGCTAAAAAAGGTCTACCAAGAATAACTGGCATCTCAATATCAATCTCAATCAAGCACTACAAAATTAGTGGGGAACACAAATTTGTCAACTTTTACTAGCACATCATAGACCACACCTACCGACCACTTTATTGAACGACCAACCATTGAGAGCCTCATGTTTGTTGATTTTGGTTTCTCAAACCCAAGCTTATTGATAATCATCAATGGTATCAAATTTATACATGAAATGAGATCACACAAGGTTTTTGCAAAAATCCATGCACCAATAGTGCATGGAATAGTTAAAGCTCCCGGATAATCTTTCTTGAGGACTACATTCTTTGTCATTACCGTACCACATGTTTGCGGCAATTAAATTGTTTTGCAATCAATCACCCTTCTACGTCACCAATTCTTTCATATATTTGGCATAACCTGCATTTCAGTCATGGCATCCACAAATACCTATCAACAAAAGTTGCCTTAAACTTCTCCTAATCAAGAGGACCCGCATTTTCTGGTCTCCCTTTTTCCATTGGTTGTACCACACTTGAGCAACACCTTTCAATTGATAAG
>JAJOOR010041775.1:0-22727 GCA_036250505.1 Solanum acaule
ATCACTCAAATTATACCATAATTAAGCCATTTTCTAATAATAATCAGCTAGTTACTCCAATTATTTTCCAAACTCAAACATATCAATTAACAAAAAAAATCAATGATTAAATTATGCGTACAAATTATTTCTAATTTGAATAAGGAACAAGTTGATTAACAAAAAGGGATTTAAAGCGGACCATCGCCAAAATGAATGAATAGATAGCAATAATCAGTCAAGCATATGAGTAGCAAGATAACAGTAAGCAGTCTTAAACAAATAAATTAAACTTTAACAGAAAAGTATATAAACAAGTAAGCGTTAACAGAATGACATTAAAGGGACCTACCTGGATGGATCCTTAGCTTAATTCAGAAAATTTACCGGAGCTTTTAACTTGTTTCTTCGTATTCATAGCTATTGGCTGGAGCTTTAATGCTCTTGCCGTTATCCTCCTCAAACTCGCGTGGAGTCGTTGTTGCCGGTCGGAAAAGAGAGAAGGCGGAGGTAGCGACTGTTGTTCGTTTGGAACTGCGTCGTTATCTTCTCCTGGGTGTCACCGGCGTTTGCTGATGTTGCTCGCTGGAGCTGGCTGCTGTCGGTGCTCACCATCGCTGCTTGCTGCGTGAGCTGATGTTGCTATCGTTTTTTGCCGGAGAGAGAGGCAACCGGTGGCACCATCTCTGTGTTGCTGCTATTGCCGGACGGAGACCGCCTGGTCGTCTGGTTGCTCACCGTTTGGAACTGCTGCCAGCGATGGAGGTTCACTGGTGGTCTTCGCGCTCCTGTCGGAGCTCTCCATTGTTGTTCGCTGCTCGTTCTCCACGCTGAACTAGCTAGAAAGAAAGACGGAGAGGAGGGAAAAAGGGGTCTGGGTGGCGGATTTGGAGAGGAGAGGAGGAGAATGAAAAAAATTAAGGGTTTGGGGTCTTTTGTATAAAATAAGAAAGCAAGGGTCTTAAATTAGGACCATTGATCAAATTTGGATGAGCGGATGAGATTGACTCTTGGAGTTTGATGAATCATGATGGACGGATGAGATTAAATGAGAGCAATTAAAATCTGAAATTGGAGTTTGCAACAGACTTAGTGACGGATTCTAACATCCGTTGCTTTCAAATAAATATATATATTTAGAAAAAATTAAATTGACAGATATTTTCGTCACTATATAATATAATTTTTATAAAAATATATTTAATAGTTTAGCAACCTTTTTTTGGTCAATAATTCCGTCGCCCAATATTAATTAAATTTGTCACCACTACTTTGTTACTAAATCCGTAGGGAAAATTAGGCGCCAAATATTCGCGCTAATATTTAGTGACGGATTAAATATTCCGTTGCAAATCTGTTGCTATATTATAAATCAAAAAATAATTTGTTAATTTTGTAACAAAATGGTTATTCCGTCACAAATCCGTCGCTATATAGTGATGAAATATTGTTCGTCGCTAATATCCGTCGCTAAACGCTGTTTTTTTAGTAGTGCAAGTTCAATAGCTCCCGATTGAAACACTTGGGTCACATTGAATGGTCCAGACCATTTGGACCTCAGCTTTCCCAAAAATAGGCGTAGCCTTGAGTTGAACAATAGCACTAAGTCTCTAGGACTTATTCTCTTCTCAATGTGTTTGTCGTGATACAACTTCATCCTTTCCTTGTACAATGCAGATCTCTCATAAGCTCTCAGTTGAAACTCATCCATTTTATTTATCTACTCAATTAGTCGCATATTAGTTGCCTCGCTCCAACTCAAATTTAGTTTCTTTAATGCCAATGTCACCTTATTATATAACTCCACATGCAAATGACATGCCTTTCCAAACACTAACTGATATGGTGACATACCAATGAGTGTTTTAAAAGTTGTGCAATATGCCCATAAAGCATCATCTAACTTCCTTGCCCGTTCATTTCTGCTGGCATTCACTATCTTTATCAATATTGATTTTATCTCCCTATTTGAGACTTCCACTTGGCCGCTTGTTTGTGGGTGCTAAGGAGTCACCACTTTGTGTTATTTCACCCCATATTTAGCCAAAAGAGTGCTAAACACTTTATTATAGAAGTATGAGCCTCCATCACTAATGATTGCCCTTGGTGTGCCAAACCTAGAGAAAATATTTTTCTTTAGAAATCCTGCTTCGGGCTATTTCCTATATTAGTATTGATTAGTATGGTATCCGGATATGCCATCAACGATTATAGATCAAGATTTCAAAACTATTTCCATTAGTAGTAGGTCATTTCTAGGATGAAGTATATGACTAAGGGCCTTAAAAAGCTATTATGAAAAGATCATGGATGGTGAAAGGTTTTCTCTTGCATGGTCTAAGGAGCTACCGTATGATGTTTCTAGCTTGGATTGGCTACTTGATGTGGCCTTCCATGGATGATAAGACAAGCGACAATTACCCTTGTCCCATAATGATAAGACAAGTTAATATTAATGACTATTCCATGAGATTTATGGTTAGCACCGAGTGGACTAGTTTGGTGAATCCCACGTCCTTGGAAATCAATCCATGTTCAAGTGATTGCATCACTTTATACATTCAATAATTTATAAGGTCGGTTAGGTGAGTATAGACCTTTCACCACAATTCTACCTATTAGACTTATATTCATCATATTAACTTTACTCTCAAAGCCCTAGTGATTCAACATTCATGACAACAAGCTTTAATCTCAAAGCTTTACTTCATATACTCATCATGCATATCTAGATTTCAAGACATTCTAGTCATAAGCTTCATCTTTAAGCAATTCTAGTCATAACTCACCAAAAAAGTTCATTCTCCTTTATTACTAGTCAAGATCCATCACATAAACTTTATTCAAGTTCAATTCATGTTTACATGTTTCTATTCTTAGACAATTACTACTCATAACATCAATTCTATATGATCACCTATGAACCTTCAACTTCACCTTTCATGGCACAAACCCACATAATTCAATATCATCAATTAGACTAGGGTTAACCATGGAAACATCTAAATTCATCATAATATCACAATTCAATGCTAAATCAATCAGAATTAAGTATTATCCACTCAATTGGAATCATACCCAACACTACCCACAACATAGGAAGAAACCCTAGCTAAAATTGGGTTTTTACCTTCAAAATTGGGGGAAATCTAGGGGGATCTATGGGTGGAAGAACCCATAGATGAATAAGATAACATACCTTGATTCAAATCACTCACAAAAGCTTGAAACAATGAAAGAAATCTACCCTAGCTTCCTTCTCTCCTTCTTCTTGGGCTTTCTAGAGAGAGAAATATTTTGAGATGAAGAACTTTGGGATCTTTTGGGGTTTTGGAATTAATGACTTAGTTGGGGTGGTTAATGACTTAAAATACTTTATATAGGTGTATAAAATACATATAAAATGACCACCACTTAAAACTAACTAAAAATGAATTTAGTAAAAACGCACTAACTTGGCAGCCCACTCCCAGGAACCATGATAGGGCTCACGAACCATGGTCAAGACCACGAGCCGTGGTCCTACCCGTGGTCCTTGGGGCCGTGGCTTGGCTAAAGTGTCTTGGCCTCCCTCAATCTAAGGCATCTTCACGAGCTTTCCCACAAATCGTGGTCAAGACCACTGGTCGTGAAGTGGCTCGTGAAGGTAAGCCACTTTGAGGCAGCCCTTAGGGAGCTACTGCCATGGCTTCACGAACCACACCACGAGCCATGGTCCACACCACTGACCGTTGTGGTGGTCGTGGACTTGAGGCAGTGTGCTCAAAGCTTGGGGCAGCCTTCGCCTTTGGCTTAGGCTTTGCCCCCTTGCCTTGGCACTTTCCCTTGTGACCCTCAATTA
The DNA here is from genome assembly GCA_036250505.1 of Solanum acaule. NCBI lineage: Eukaryota > Viridiplantae > Streptophyta > Magnoliopsida > Solanales > Solanaceae > Solanum > Solanum acaule. The sequence goes on from JAJOOR010041775.1 coordinate 3,821, forward strand.
AACCCTAGATGGTCTATTACACTACAGGGTCTAACATGTACCTTGACGTTTAACCCCTAAATCCATCATTCTAAGTACGAGAAGTCTTATCTAAAACTCTAATCCTCATATCGAACTCTAGAACCCTAACATAAGGCTCTAGTTTAGTCTACAAGTTTCTGGGGTATTACAATGTAATGACCCATTTGGTCGTTTTGAGTACTAGAGCCTTTTATTGCATAAATGACTATTTCGATAGATTTTAAATGAGTATTTTGGACTATTTGTAACTATAATTATAAAATTAATGGGGTAGTTTTAATAATAAAAATTAGTAGTGGGCTACTTTGATAAGTAGTTATATATACTAATTAGGGTAGAAAATAATAGGGAGAAGGAAAGAAAATAAAATAGAGGCATAGTTATAGAAGGACAAGAGAGGCGGCAAAGTCTTTCAGGTAAAAGTCAACAAACTTTAATATTATGTTATACATATTGATTGATGGTAGGGATCATATTATTATTAGTATTATATTGAATTGAAGGAGGTTGAAATTTGTTAAAGGTGGAATGCTTGTTGTCGTTAAAATAATAAAAAGTACAATGGTTAATCATTGATAAATAATTTGATGAGTTGAGTAGATTAGTTGATATGGTAGCGTGCACCATGTCAGGAATTCTTGATGATTGATAAAGGATTTGAAGAGTGAGTAATAAATATGATTAAATTGTGGGCATGCAATTTGTTTTCTAGCCAGGCTATTAGTTAAAAATCAATTAGTGTCCATTTTAGGTTTGTTCTTTTAACTAGTACATTATAATCTACGTTTTGATAAATTAGTATAGGTAATTAAATATTAGGTGTATTGTATTATATGAATATCATTAGTGTTATGTTGTTCAGAGAAATAAAGAGTTAACCTTAGGCTTGAATATAAGAAATAAGAGACTTGGCATATTAATGGACCTCAAGATTAGGAACTTGAGTATAGATTTGTGTTTGATGATTTTTGGGTCTAGGCTATACATGGAGTAATATAAGTGTCTATAGACTCGTTAACTTACAAATTACACATAGTGAATAGATTGGAAACATTCGGATGCATTGAGGAAAGAAAAGCATTGGAGAAGTAGCTTGCCTGACTTCGGTTCTTCGGTGGAGGTAGGTTATGGTATTATTCTATTTGATATATAGACTCTTAATAGTGATTGATATGCGTTGAGTGATATTGTGAAGTTCTCTATGTACTTGATTGTGTGGTTGTGTGGCTTAGTTGTGTGTTTTGTGATTGGTCTGAAATCCTGAGACCGTGAAATTTAAAATCTTGAGCCCTCTCTATCGAAGTGATGCCTTGAATAAATAAAGCTTGATAAAATATTATTAATGCAGTGAAAAGTGGTGATAATAAATGATAACTCAACAATATTATTGGATCGGGGTGTCATGTTCCGACACGGTATTATGGATCGGAGTGTCACGTTTTGACACGGTATATGGATCGGAGTGTCACATTCCAACACGGTATTATGGATCGGAGTGTCACATTTTGACATGGTATTATTAGATCGGAGTGTCATGTTCCAACACGTTATTATTGGATCGGAGTGTCACGTTCCGACACGATAACATTAAAGAGGAAAACATATTGAATTAACTGAATGTACTCAAAGAACCTATTTCCCAAATGAGCGTGGTGTGGAGGCATGAGTCCTCGTGTGTGTACTTTATATTGTGAATGATTACGTACTTGTTTCAATTGTTACTTGTTCATGTTGTTTGTTGGTTATCACCTGCTAAGTGCTATAGTTGAGTTTATACTATTATTCATTGCATATTAGTTACTATTTTGAATTGGTCGATGATATCTACTCAGTACAGGTTGCCTTTTACTGAGCCCTACTTGTGTTTTTCTTTGTTTTCCTTTTATGGAGTTCAACGAGTGTACCAACAACTTTGACTCACCCTCAACTCTAGCCAGTCTCAGCATATTAGGTTCAAGGTTGAGCTATTCATTCGAGCTTGTGTTGGATTCTCTCGGTCATGACCTGCTGTCCTTAGTTTTTGGACACAAATTACTTTATTTCATTTATTTTGGTGTCCTTGATACTCTAACTTAGTATTTGGAGATTAGATGTCCTTGATGTGATGACTTTCGAGTTTTGGGAATGACATATAGTAGACTTTAATGAATTTGTGTTTCTTACATTAATAAGATTTAAGCCTCTGCATTATGGTTAGTATTTCGTAAGTTGAATGATAAATATAAGTTGGGGTTGAATTCATAGATTCACCCACCTAGGAGGTTAAGTGTGGGTGCCACTCACAACTCGGTTAGGTCGTGACAAACTTGGTATCAGAGCGTTAGGTTCGGTGATCTCATCACACAAGGACAAGTCTAGTATAGTCTTGCGGAAGTTATGAGGACACCTTTAATTTTTTTCGAGAGGCAATAGGACTTTAGGAAAACTTCATTCCTTTTCATTCGTGCTACTACATGAATCCAATTGGTATCTGGGTGATACAAATTGGTAGCTGAACTTATTCACTCTATTTCACATATGGTTAGTACTGGAGTATTAGAAGTTGAAATAGCAACACTAGAAAGAAAAAAAATTTGTCCTTGGAAATATGTATATTTTCTCGATTGACTACAGGGCATGTAATGACTAGTGATCAACATGATTTTTTTATTAAGTTCAGAAAGTTGAAACCCTCATTCTTCATGGGTATTGATTATGAAGATGCTTATGCTTTCATTGTTTATTGTTTTGACCTACTTCATAAAATGAATATAGTGGAGAGGCTTAGTGTTGAGTTTGTGACATACTAGTTTCGGGGAGACGTAAAATGTGGTGGTAGTGTCATGTTGAGTGCCGATTAGTAAAGGCACTGCCTATGACTTAAAGTAGCAATTTCTAGCTTCTTTATCCAATTATATGCCCCAAACTTTGAGCGATAGGAGGAGAGATGGTTTCCTGAATATAGAGAAACGGAGATATATGTTGCACCAATTGAGGTCAGAATCTCTACTATGACTTCATAGATTGAGGGTATATCAGAGAGGGTCATCGATACTTACTTGGTTATAGTTATGAAGTGTATTACTTTTGTTATTGACTTGATCTAAGAAGTAAAACAAATTTCTTGGGATAGAGATAGAACAAATTTGATAATGTTTTGCCGTTATTCAATGGGTAGAAATGTGTGGGCTATTTGGGTATGATCTTCTCGACAAGTATGATGTGTTCTAGTGATGGATTTAACGGCCTTTCAGGGTATGGTAATAGTGTTACATGGAAAGGAATACATCGATTGTTAAGTGTGAATACTAAATACTTAAGGAGTTATTAGTGGTATGACATGTTTAGATAATGGAATTCGGTGTTGCTTTCACATTTGAGAAACCAACTAGTTTATTACTATGGGCGCTTGGATTGAGAATTATTTTTAAGGAAAATTTTAGTGGTGGATCTTTGGTACAGTATTAATACATTTAGGTTGTGAAATGTATCTTGAGGGTTCTGAATGAGGGCTGGTGATTTTATCTTAAGCTTCAAAGGGTAGATTGATACTAGAATGAGAAACTTATAGGGAAAGAAAGTCCTAGTGAGTATACTTGCGTGAAGTAAATTGAAGATTTTAGTAAGAAAGTTCATATAAAATTGGGTTAGTCCCTTGAATTTGATTGGTATACCTACGTTTAAGGTGTCAGGTCGAGGAAAAGGTTCACTTCGTGGTGATGACAAGGGCTAACTGAGCATGATGGTAAAAAGAGTTCATGAGGGATTGTGATTGGGATGAAACTATATAATAAGGATTTGTTGGTTAAATGAATTTTGTATGGTACTAAAGACTTGCGAGTAACTAAGGTTGTGATTTTGTACTATTTAGTGAGTAATGTGGTTGTATGGAAAGTTTTAAGAGATGTCTGGGCACCGCTCGAATAGAAGTTAAAGGGGCTAGAGTCATAATTAAAATAAGATAAAGTTTGTGGGATGTGTAGCCTTCAGAAATAGGTGAGAGAAGGAATATTTCTCTGATTGCAAGGACTAAAAATGTATCTTCGAAGGGGTTGATAATTGGGTTCAGAGACGCGTGGTTTTATCTAATTTGTTTTGGTTAAGGTAATAGTGTCATAGGTTCATCAGATTGGTTAAAAACTATTGGATAAAACTTAACAAATGAGTGTACATAGGTTCAACTCGAGTGGGATGATAAGTTTTGTTGTAGTGTTGAATTTAGTAATGAGTATGGTTGGATTTTTAGTGAAGGATATGGTAAGGTCGATGGAGAGGCGATCAATGATAAGCTAAGATACGTGAATTCATAAAAGTCTTCAAAGTATAAGCAAATGTAGATAGATAAGGGCATTGGGTTACACAGTTGGATTTACAATTAAAAATTTTCATTATAAGCCTGCATTCCTGGTGATATGTTTTGTCAAGGTATGACTTTGTAAGGTAATAAATGATCGATTGCATCGGGTATCGAGCGTTTGAAAGGACTTACACATGATTGTCGTAAAAATTGTTACTTTTGATTGTTAAAGGATCTAAGAAAGGGTTTCCCTTAGAGTTTTGATTTAGAGTGTGAAGTAAAACATCATGGGTTTTTGGTAAAAGGATGAAATCGGTAAGCGAGCAAGAGAAACAAGAGTCTGATATATTGAAGGGCCGAGATATTTAGAATTTTGTACCATGGGAAGAAATTGATATGAGTGAAGGAATAAGACCTATCGTATAAACCCATGGGGTATAGTTGAAGGTTGTATTGATTTTTGCCTATGAGTTTAGATATGATTGTGAGAGGTGAATTGGTTCGGTACAGACTTACTAGGAGTTTATCATCGACTTTTATAAAGATTGAGTTTTGGTTTGGGTGACAAACAGTGAGGCATGGAAAATTTAGGGTTTTACGTGGGGTTAGATTGCTCAAATTATGATAGGTGACTTAAGAATGATGCACAAGGTGAGATATAATTCTACATGGTTATTAAGAATTTAGAATTAGATTAATACTACTCTATTGATGGGACTACATAGAATGTTATGATGCATTACATAGACATTTGATGGTGAATATAGTTATGAGCTTATAGTATACATAATAATTTGAGCAACCAAGAATTTCCCTAACTGTTGGCATGAGGTATGTGATGGTTTAGAATGGTAGCTAAAGCATGGTATGCGGTAGTGGTGTGAAGTTGACTTTGGGTGTGATTTAATAGTTTTATCCCGATGGAAAAGTACTATCAAATTTTAAATTAGTACTATTATCCTTGTTTGGGACTCGTATTTGTCATGAAATGCTTAAATAGAAAGAGAGATAGCCATAGTTTGAACATGTATTTGATAAGAATACTTTGATACTAATGATAGTTTGGGAGTAAGGTAGATGATCGATGTGGTTATGATGTTTTGTTAGCATTAAGAGTGTTGACTTTAGTGGATGTGGGTTTCGATAAACCAAGTATGTGTGCAATTATAATAGGGACTAAATTGATGGTTGTGGGTAGCTAGAAAATAAAAAAGATATAGTCAAATGAATAAATATGTTTGATATAAGCACTATGGAAGGATTATCTAGAGTTATTTGACCTTGGTTATGTACATTCCTATGTGATCAACTACTTCATTCTGGGCGTGGTTTAAAGTATGAGTCACTTTGTACGTCCGTGTGTGTTTCCGCTTCTATGGGTGAGTCCCTAGTAGTGGATTGGGTGTACCAATTTTGTGATTGTCCTCCTGGTAGGGTGGCATCCTTGGTTAGACTTGTTCATTCCAGTTATCGAAGATTTGGTGTTGTTTGGGATAGTTGAAGTATACTAGTGATTCGACACACACAACTTTGCTTATGAGAATTTATTGGAGAGTTGCCATGAAAATTTACAGTTGTTCAATAGACTTAAGAGTTATCTCATCATCGGTATCATGTTTTGGCTATGTGTGATTGAATGTGAGGACCATTGGGTCTAGCTTTCTCATTCTTAAAGTTTGTCTATAATAGCTACTAGTCTAGCATTTCGACAGTGTTGTTAAAGGTTCTGTAGACTTGGGTGTATCACTCGATGGTGGGTACTTGATCATTTCCATCTTTGGATTAGATGAGTTCGATTCTCCTTGATGATTACTTGATGTCTAAAGATCATATTTTTATAGCTTAAGCTTGAGGAAATATTATGTTGTGAGGATGTAATCTTAATAAGATCTATGATGGTTTGTGCATTATGAGTATGTGGTGTCTGGTTCATGCTCACTCCTTATTGTAGCCAATATTGATTCAGGATTTTATCATGGTTATGTTAGATAATATTTATCTTGATGGTTGTGTCAAGGTCTAGTTGGAGAATCAGTTAGTTGAAGAGTCCACTTGGGAATAGTTTTGTTGTTAGTTGAGTTTACATACAACAACATTTATCATTAGATCAGATGGCCCCATTTGAGGCATTGTATGGGAGGAGGTGTAGATCTCCAATTGGTTGGTTTGATACTTTTGATATGAGACCTTAGTTAATATTTTGAAGGAATTGTTGATACAACTACCCTTTCTTAACCTCACCTTCTTTTGATTGTTCGAGGACGAACAATGGGTAAATTGGTATCTAATGTAACGACTCATTTGGTCGTTTTGTGTACTAGAGCTTTTTATTGCATAAAAGACTCTTTTGATAGATTTTAAATGAGTATTTCAGACTATTTGTAACTATAATTATAAAATTAATGGGGTAGTTTTAATAATTAAAATTAGTAGTGGGCTACTTTCAAAAGTAGTTATATATACTAATTAGGGTAGTAAATAATTGGGAGAAGCAAAGAAAATAAAATAGAGGCATGGTTACAGAAGGACAAGAGAGGCGGCAAAGTCTTTCAGGTAAAAGTCGACAAACTTTAATATTATGCTATACATATTGATTGATTGTAGGGATCATATTATTATTAGTATTATATTGAATTGAAGGAGGATGAAATTTATTAAATCTGGAATGCTTGTTGTCGTTAAAATAATAAAAAGTACAATGGTTAATCATTGATAAAGAATTTGATGAGTTGAGTAGATTAGTTGATATGGTAGTGTGGGCCATGTCAGGAATTCCTGATGATTGATAAAGGATTTGAAGAGTGAGAGTAATAAATATGATTAAATTGTGGGCATGCATTTTGTTTTTTGGCCAGGCTATTAGTTAAAAATCAATTAGTGTCCATTTTAGGTTTGTTCTTTTAATTAGTACATTATAATCTAAGTTTTGATAAATAAGTATAGGTAATTAAATATTAGGTGTATTGTATTATACGAATATCATTAGTGTTATGTTATTCAGAGAAATAAAGAGTTAACCTTAGGGTTGAATATAAGAAACAAGAGACTTGGCATATTAATGGACCTCAAGATTGGGAACTTGAGTATAGATTTGTGTTTGATGATTTTTTGGTCTAGTCTATACATGGAGTAATATGAGTGTCTATAGACTCGTTAAGTTACAAATTACGCATATTGCATAGATTGGAAACATTCGGAGGCATTGAGGAAAGAAAAGCATTGGAGAAGTAGCTTGCCTGACTTCGGTTCTTCGGTGGAGGTAGGTTATGTCGTTATTCTATTTGATAGATAGACTCTTAATAGTGATTGGTATGCGTTGAGTGATATTGTGAAGTTCTCTATGTACTTGATTGTGTGGTTGTGTGGCTTGGTTGTGTGTTTTGTGATTGGTCTGAAATCCTGAGGCCGTGAAATTTATAATCTTGAGCCCTCTCTATCGAAGTGATGCCTTGAATAAAAGGCTTGATAAAATATTTTTGATGCAGGGAAAATTGGTGATAATAAATGATAAATTAACAATATTATTTGATCGAGGTGTCACATTTCGACACGGTATTATGGATCGGAGTGTCACGTTCTGACACGGTATTATGGATCGGAGTGTCACGTTCCGACATCGTATTATGGATCGGAGACATGTTCCAACACGGTATTATTGGATCGGAGTGTCACGTTCCGACACAGTATTATTGGATCGGAGTGTCACGTTTCGACACGATAACATTAAAGAGGAAAACATATTGAATTAACTGAATGTACTCAAAGAACCTATTTCCCAAGTGAGCGTGGTGTGGAGGCAGGATTCCTCGTGTGTGTGCTTGATATTGTGATTGATTACGTACTTGCTTCAGCTGTCACTTGTTCATGTTGTTTGTTGCTTATCACCTGCTAAGTGCTATAGTTGAGTTTATACTTTTATTCATTGCATATTAGTTACTATTTTGAGTTGGCCGATGAAATCTACTCAGTACATGTTGCCCTGTATTGAGTCCTACTTGTGTTTTTCTTTGTTTTCCTTTTATGGAGTGCAATGAGTGTACCAACGACTTTGACTCTCCCTCAGCTCTAGCCAGTCTCAGCATATCAGGTTCAAGGGTGAACTATTCATTCGAGCTTGTGATGGATTCTCTCGGTCATGATCCGATGTCCTTAATTTTCAGACACAAATTACTTTATATCATTTATTTTGGTGTCTGATATTCTTAGACTTAGTATTTGGAGATTAGATACCCTTGATGTGATGACTTTCGGGTTTTGGGAATGACATATAGTAGACCTTATTGAATTTGTGTTTCTTACATTAATAAGATTTAAGCTTCCGCATTATGGTTAGTATTTCATAAGTTGAATGATAAATAGAAGTTGGGGTTGAATTCATTGGTTCACCCACCTTGGAGGTTAAGTGTGGGTGACACTCACAACTCAGTTTGGGTCGTGACATACAATATCTCCCCCTTGGGATCATTCGTCCTCGAATGACGATTCTAAACACTTCTTAAAAGAAACGACTCTAGACTAGCAACCCATCATGCATGCAATACATTTAAGTGCACACAACTAAGGAGGAAAACTTCAACTCCAGGCTAAACTTACTCAATGCAACACAAGGGAGTATGAACTAACATCTAACAACCCAAAATGCATGCAATTCTATATTTACTCATTTTCTAGGAGGAACTACCATCTCATAGCTAAAACATGCTCAACATATAATCATGGAGTCCAAATGCAATTCACTCCCAAAAGCATTTATTCAAGGAGGAATTTCTCAATACAAAACTAAGGCATTCTCATTAATTCATCTCATGAAATTTTTATGCAATTCTACTCAAATGCACTACAACATGAGGTAAAACAATGCATATAAGTCATTTCTATCAAGACCTAAACTTTTTCATGACCATGCATATAAAGAAATCATGGCAACACATAATCACACAATAACCTTTCTAGATAGGCACACTATCTCCCCCTTTGGAGCAAGCCTATACAAACTCTTCTAAACATCATTCATACGAAAGACAACTTCAAAATCCAACATAACAAGTCACAAAAGACAAGAAATCTGGAATTTACTAAAGCATAAAACATATACCGGTAGCAACATGAGGAGATCACTCTTGATCTTCTCTATATTGGAGAGAATGAAACCTATTCTTCTTTTGAGGCTCCGCATCAATATCACTAGAGGCAACTTGCTTATCCTCCCTACCCTTTGCCTTAAGAACCGGGCAATCTCTCATTTTGTTAGCTAGGCACTTACCATAATGACTCCTTCCATACTTGGTGCAAGTAGACTTAGGTAATAGACACCCAATACCTTTCTCTTGGTCAAACCTAGGGGTGTTGGAAGAATCTTGTCCCGAGTACCTTGGTTTAGACTTAGGTCTACCTTTCCCATCAGACTTAGAAATATAAAAGTTCCCCTCATTGGTCCTAGCTCTCTTCATCTCCCTATTCATTTTCTTGAGCTTTTTCTCCTCAATTTGTTCCGCATGGACCATAAGCCTTGAAATATTCATACTTGGAATAAGCATTGCCGAATGACATTCATTGACTACTAATTCGGACACTCCCATAACAAATTTATTCATTCTAGCCCTCGAGTCAGCCACTATTGTTGGAGCATATTTGGATATGTGTGTGAACTTAAGAGCATACTCTTTCACACTCATACCTCCTTCATGAAGGTTTATGAATTCTTGTATCTTTCGTTCCCTCAATTCTAGGGGAAAAAACCTATCAAGGAATGCTTCTTTGAACCCTTCCCACTCTATAAGGCTCACTTCTACTGGCATATTGCATTTCCATTGTTCATACCATACTTGTGCTATGTCCCTCAATTGATAAGCGGCTAGCTCCGCTTTCTTTACCAAAGTCAATCCCATGATAGCAAGCACCTTAGACACCTCATCTATAAAACCTTGAGGATCTTCCTCCATTTTGGAGCCATAAAACTCCGGAGGGTTCATCCTCAAAAACACTCTCACTCTAGAAGCAGACATCCCCATTAGGTTCTCCAGAGCTACCATCTCCCTATTGATTTAAGCCATCATAGTTTGGGCTTGAGTAATCAAAGCTTGGGCGAACATTTGGAGAGTCGACCTAATCTCCGCATTTGACATATCCTGAGGATCAATTGGAGCTTGAGGAGGAGCTTGGTGTGGAACTTGGAGAGGAACCTCCTGATCCATATTGCCTTCCTCTTCTCTCCTAGCATTTGCCCTTGTATTAGCCATAACCTTAAAAACCATAGAGTACGGGTTATTAGAAGGACCTACTAGAGCCAAACTCTATGGCACGACTTAAAGAATGAAGAAGTGAGATTTCCTAAGCATCTTATAGCCTCCTATTCATAAATGTGGCGCGCTTCACATTTATGAACAAGACTCTACTAGACGTGGTTTGAGACAGTCCTAGAACCATTCTAAACCTTGTGCTCTGATACCAAGTTTGTCATGCCCCGAGCCTACACCCTGGACGTAACACGACGTACTTGACCCTGAAGAAGTCTTATACAAACCCTTAGCATATCATAAACATAAGATAATAGAAAAGTACGAAAAATTTAACAACTTTATCCATACAGTCGAAGTTTTTATAAAATGCAAGCAGAAGTCTTTATTACACTTTTGTCTCAAACCATCTAAACTCAACTTAAATAAAATCATTTGGGACACAGCCCACACAATTGTCTCATGACATAAAAATAAAAGACATAAAGGAAATAGTGCCTTTTCCTCGAAGCTATGAGGACTCACCAAAATCTTCAACTCCTTACTCCTTAGAAACCTATCTCCAAAAATAGAACTCAAATCTCCGAACCCTACATTTGATTAAAATGTAGGCAAAGTATGCGTTAGTACAAAATGTACTAACTATATTAGCTAGCACAACATCATAAGAGCATGAGAGAAAGGTTAGTCAACATAAGACATAATCCATAATCATACGAATACTTCATGAAACATAAATTATAAGCATGAGAGACAATATCATAATCATAAGCAAAGTCTCCAATATAGGCATTATTCAACTCTTAGTCATTCACAGCATAATATGACTACTCTCAAGTAACCTCAAAGCATACTTGTGCAATGTATGAATAACATCCCATAATACCATTCACACTAAGCATAACCTTGAAGTCACCATATGCATACTGACCATCCACTTGGTCTCATTCTTAGCTTACTTCATATAGACAAGGGAACTATCACATTTAGTCAATAATATCATAGAGGGAAGCCATAGCACAATCCACCAAAACATACTTCATATAAGAGCAACACTTCTTAGGTAACCTTAAGTCATACTTTTTCAATGCATGAATGGAATACCATAATACAATTCATACTATGTACCACTTTTAGGTCCTCATACTCATACTTCTTAGGTGGAAACTAGTCCCTCTCTTTAAACGTTAGCACACTATGAGGTACTTCCTTAAGCACATCTTAGTTCATTATTAAGTTAATCCTATGAGATACTTCTTTAAGCATTTCTAGGTTTATTATTAAGATGGACCCTATGAGATACTTCCTTAAGCATGTCTAAGCCAACTTATGCTTTTGAACACTATGAGCTACTTCTTTAAGTAAGTCTTAGTTCATGGGATATGTAACACCCCGGAAAATGGTAGGTTAAATTAGAGCCTACACGTAAAGTTAAAAATCATAAAATGACTCCCCAAATTTTTAGTAAGTCATTTACGGTTGAAATGAGGTAATTTGAGTCAAGACCAAGGGGAAAGTGCCAAGGCAAAGGGGCCAACCCAAGGCCAAAGGCCAAGGCTGCCCCTATCTAGAAGCACACTTCCCCACCTTCATGAGAGGGACCATGAGTCGTGGTCCACTCCACGGATTGTGAAGGTAGTCATGAAGCTTCCTTGGCCATGGGAAATTGGCCACCCTTTGGCCAAGCCACTGCCTCAAACTTCACGGAAGGGACCACGGCTCGTGGAGCCCTTCGTGAAGAAGACTTGGGCATGAAGGCTCGGGGGCATAAAGTAGCCTAGCTATTGCCTCACCATTCATGAGCAGGACCACGAGTCGTGGTCCACTTCATGGCTCGTGAAGGTGCTCGTGAAGATGACTTAGGCAAAGGAGGCTTGTGCTCCAAAAACGAGGCAACTGCCTCAAACTCCACGGGTAGGACCACGGGTCATGGTCCTCACCACGGCTCATGGAGTGGGTCGTGAGGCTTGGATGGGTTCAATTAATGAAGATCTTTTAGGTCATTTCCTATTTTAGTCCAATTAAAGTGGGGGTATTTTGTGTATTTTAAGGGGAAGTTTATATGTTACTTTTAAGTAAAATTTCACAAGACTAGGTCATTATAATCAAACACCCAAATTGAAATAAAAAACTCTTTCCTCTCTAAAAAATTCTCTCTCTAGACTCAAGAATAAGAAGAAGCCACTGTAGCTAGGGTTTGTAGATTTTCAAGGTTCTTCCCCAAATTTCTTGAAGGTTCTTAAGTGAGGTATGGATGCTCTTCATCCTTGGGTAGCTATCACCCAAGGATCCCCTTCAAATTTTGTTTTCAAGATATCAAATCCCCCAATTTTAGGGTTTTCAATCTATGACGTGGTTCTTCTTTCCAAAACGTTTTTATTGTTTAATTCTGATTGTTTATGGTTGGTTATGGTGAATTATGAATAGATTGATGGAGTATTGATGTTTTATAATAAAAATTCCCCATAGACCCATGTTTCCCCATATTGATAAATCATGAATTGATATTGTGGGTTGGTTGATATTATGAATATGTCAATTGAATATGCTTATGTTAATTGAGCTATTGAATCATGAAATTCCTCTTATATCATGTAGTAATTGTATATGGTTGGGTTGATTGTGATTCAAGACCTTTGAAGGGCAAAGGTATGAGGGCTAGTCCCTTTCTCTGAGTACTATGTATGAGATTGTGATTCACTTGAAAGGTGAAGATACTTTGATGATTGTGTAGATGTGGTAATGTTGTAAGATCATCCTCCCCCACCCCTACACATGACTATGTATGATATGCTATGACTATGATGGTATTGTTGGGTTGTATGATAGGCTATTCTCATGAACACCCTATGATTATGATGTGAAAGGCTTACTCACATGTTGATGATTCTATGGTTGGAAGTTCATTCTCACCTAATGAATCTATGAGATCTTATGTTATTATGTTGGTTGGGTGCCTAGTGCATTCTCTTATGAACATAAACTAAAGTAAAGACTTAATATGACTTTTAAAGGGAATTATGCTTAGCACCGAGTGGATATGAAAATGAGATCAGGGATTTTACATTTAGCAAATCTAGCTTCCTAATGTATGTTGTCTCATTGTATGTAAACCTTTTATGATAATAGTCCGGGTTACTAGTAGCAATCCCCATATTCCATAACTATGTGCCCACATAGGTCTTTTGCTAGTGGATCCACCTAAAAGCTATTATGAAAGTTATACCTTAGGCAAGTAGGACACCTCTTTTCGGTGTGGGGATAGAACACCGGATTCCATGTAGCTCACATGGTCTATGTCGGTTAATACTATCTTCCCTATATGATACGAATATGAACTGTGATATGATTATGAATTATGATAAGAACATGGACTTTAATTATGACTTCTTAAGAGGTACTACTTAGTATGAGTGGGTGTATGTGACTTCACTTATGCATTGCAAAAGTAGGCTTCAAGAGGGGTTATGGTGAGGTTCTTTTATTTTATGATGACTTATGCATTATGTATAAATGTTAAGGTTGACTTTACTTGTTGCAAGTTATGAACATGTATGACTCTTTACTTATGTATGATGATTATGAATAAGGTTATGAATAAGGCAAAGTAAGATATGTATGTTGTGGGTAGCCTAAAAGTGATACTTGGCATTTGGTAGGGTTATGGGACTTTACCTTTGCATTACACTAGTGTGGCTTTGGATTGCTTATATGTCGGTTTGGCTTATGTTTCTTCAGAAATGTGCATAATGGTTATTAAACTTGATAAAGGCATGATTTCAACAAAATGTCCCTTTTATGCATGTTTTAAGGATTTTGTGCATGGCCTCCACACTTAGTACATTATTTGTGCTAACCCATATTTTCTACATTCTATAAGTGTAGGTTCTGGCCATTGATACATACTACTTTCTTCAAGTGAAGCTTGGATTGACTATTCCTTAGGCTTGGTGAGTCCTCAAGTTCGAGGACAAGATGTTATTGTTTCTAGTTTCTATTGTACTTTATACATTTTGAGACTTTATTGATGTAAAGGGCTTTGACCCTATTTGTACTCTCTATTGTACTAGATGGTGATTGAATCAAGTCTAGATTCTTATTTTCATCTGTGAAGAAGAAGTTGACTTCTATTGTAAAAGTTTTAAATTTTCCGCAATTGTTCTATGTCTTTATTTTGTGATTATGCTAAGGGGTTGTATGAGATCCCTTCAGGGTCAAGTAGGAGGTAACCCTGGGTCATGACAAACTTGGTCATCAGAGCACAAGGTTATAGAATGATTCTAGGATGATGTCTCATGAACCACATCTAGTAGAGTCTTGTTCATAAGTGCAAAGCACACCACACTTATGAATATGAGGCTATAAGATGTTTAGGAACTTTCACTTTTTTGAGTACTCTTTATTCGTGCCTTAGTGTTTTAACTCTATGAAGTCCTTTTTCCTAACCCTTTTCTTGTGCATATAGGATATGACTACAAGAAGAGCGGCTGCAAGAATAGTGGAAGAAGAGATTGTTAATGATGAATGAGTTCCTCCCCAAGGTCCTTAAGGGCCTCAAGTTCCTTAAGCTCCTAATGATGAGGGAGCTATTACTAATGTGGAGATTAGGACGGCTCTCCAAACCTTGATACATGCTTTAACGACTCAAGTCACTAGGAATGCTAGAGTTCAAGTGAACCCCAATGTGAGTACAACTGCTTCAAGGATAAGGGGTTTCACTAGAATGAATCCCCATTTGTTTTATGGATCCAAAGTGGATGAGGACCCACAAGGCTTTATAGAAGAAGTGTTTAAGGTGGTGGATGCTATGGGAGTGTCATCTTAAGAGAAGGTAGAGCTAGCTGCCTACCAATTGAAAGACGTGGCCCAAGTTTGGTATGAGCAATGGAAGGAGGAAAGATCCATAAGAGCGGGCCTAATTGATTGGGGATTGTTCAAGTCGGCCTTCCTTGGTAGGGTTTTCCCCCTAGAATTGAGGGAGAGAAGGATGCAAGAATTCATCAACCTTCGCCAAGGAGGTATGAGTGTAAAGGAATATAGCCTTAAGTTCACCCAATAGCCTAAGCATGCTCCAACCTTAGTGGCAGACTCGAGGGCCAAGATGAACAAATTTGTAATGGGGATATCCAATTTGGTGGTCAATGCATGCCGTTCAGCAATGCTCATCCCAAGTATGAATATTTCACGTCCTGTGGTTCATGCCGAAAAAATTAAGAAACAAAAGCTCAAGAAAGTGAATAGAGAGGTAAAAAGGGCAAGGACAGATGATGGGAATCCTTCCAAGGGTAAATTTGAGGTTCAAGGTAAACCAAGGTTCAAGAAGAGGTTTTACAACCAAGGCTCATCTAGCACTCCAAGGGTCAAAAAAGATATGGTGTCTAACCCTAAGCCACAAGGAGGTAATAATGGTAGCTCTTATGTTGAAAGGCCTAGTTGTGAGAAGTGTGGCAAGAAGCATGGAGGCAAGTGCTTAGTTGGCACATATGGTTTCTTTAGTTGTGGGAAGAGCGGGCATATGAAGAGAGATTGTCCTATGCTAAAGGTTCAAGGGAGAAAGGGCAAGCAAGTCCCTCCAAATGGCTCAAATTCTGATGCTCCTAAGAAGAACCGCCTCTATGCTCTCCAATCCCAAGGGGACCAAGAGAGTTCCCCGAATGTGGTAACGGGTATGTTGCAAGTCTTTTCCATTAATATTTATGCATTATTAGACCTCGGGGCCACTTTATCATTTGTTACACCTGTTGTGGCTATGAAATTTGAAATGCTCCCCGATGTGTTAGAATAACCTTTTTCGGTGTCTACCCCGGTGGGTGACTTGGTTGTAGCTAAATGAGTTTATAGGAATTGTCCCATTTCATTGTGTCATAAAGTTACTTTGGTTGATTTAGTAGAATTAGATATGTTTGACTTTGATGTCATATTGGGGATGGATTGGTTGCATGCTTGTTTTGCGTCCATAGAATGTAGAACCCGGGTGGTTAAGTTTCAATTTCCTAAGGAGGCTACTTTAGAATGGAAGGGGGGAAATTCTATCCCTAGAGGTCATTTTGTGTCATGTCTAAAATCTAGAAAAATGATCTCAAAGAGGTGCATGTATCACATTGTTAGGGTTATGGACATTGAGTCCGAGACTCCTTCTTTGGAGTCGATCTCCTTAGTGAGTGAGTATCCAGAAGTCTTCCCTGATGACTTACCCAGTATTCCTTCCGAACAGGAAATAGACTTTGGTATTAGTCTTTTGCCGGATACACAACCCACATCTATTCCCCCATATCGGATGGCTTCGGCTGAGTTAAAGGAATTGAAGGAACAACTCAAGGACTTTTTAGACAAGGGTTTCATTCAACCAAGCATATCTCCATGGGGTGCTCTGGTATTGTTCGTAAAGAAGAAAGATGGGTCCCTTAGTATGTGTATTGATTACCGCCAATTGAACAAGGTCATATAAAGAATAAGTATCCACTTCCTAGGATTGACGATTTGTTTGATCAAGTCCAAGGGGCTAACTATTTCTCAAAAATAGATCTTCGTTCTGGTTACCATCAACTAAGGGTAAGGGGATGTGACATTCCCAAGTTGACCTTTAGGACTCGGTACGGTCTCTATGAATTTGTGGTTATGTCTTTTTGGTTAAAAAATTCCCTGGCGGCATTCATGGACCTAATGAATAAGGTGTTTAGACAATATCTTGATTCGTTTGTGATCGTTTTTATTGACGATATTTTGATCTATTCAAGAAGTGAGGATGAACATATGGATCATTTGAGGAATGTGTTGCAAGTCCTTAAAGACCACAAATTGTATGCTAAGTTTAGTAAGTGTGAGTTTTGACTAAGGTCGGTTGCTTTCCTTGATCATGTTGTGTCGGCCATGGGTATTGAGGTTGATCCCAAGAAGGTGGATGCGGTCAAGAGTTGGCCTAGACCTCTAACTCCTACCGATATTAAAAGCTTTTTGGGTTTGGCCGGTTACTATACGAGATTTGTTGACGGTTTTTCCTCCATTGCTTCTCCATTAACGACCTTGACTCAAAGGAAAGCTAAATTTGTGTGGTCGAAAGCTTGTGAGAAGAGCTTCAAGAGTTGAAGGATAGACTCACTACCGCTCCGGTGTTGACTTTACCGGAGGGTATCGATGGGTTTGTGGTATATTGTGATGCTTCTCGAGTAGGTTTGGGATGTTTCCTTATGCAACGGGTTAAAGTGATTGCCTATACTTCAAGGCAACTCAAGGTCCATAAGAAGAATTATCCGACTCATGACCTTGAATTAGCGGCAATTGTGTTTGCGTTGAAAATATGGAGACATTACTTATCTGGGGTCCATGTAGATGTGTTTACCGACCACAAGAGTCTTCAATATGTGTTTAGCCAAAATGACTTGAATCTCCGACAAAGAAGGTGGTTAGAACTTTTGAAGGATTATGACATAAGTGTTCTTTACCACCCCGACAAAGCTAATGTAGTTGCAGATGCCTTAAGTAGATTGTCCATGGGTAGTGTGTCTCATGTAGAAGATGAGAAGAAGGAATTGGTTCGGGATGTGCATAGATTGGCCCGGTTAGGTGTCCAACTAGTGGATTCCACCAAGGGTGGTTCATGGTCCATCATAGTTCCGAATTGTCCTTTGTTGTTAATGTAAAGTCTAAGAAACACCTTGATTCTATTATGATGGAATTGAAAGAATCGGTTCTCAACAAGTCTGTTGAGGCTTTCTCCCAAGGGGGAGATGGGGTTGTTAGGTACCAAGGTAGATTATGTGTTCCGGATGTTGATGCCTTAAGGGAGAAAATTTTAGAAGAGGCTCATGGTTCGCGGTATTCTATTCATCCGGGAGCCACCAAGATGTACCATGATTTATGGGAAGTCTATTGGTGGAATGGAATGAAAAAAGATATAGCGGGTTTTGTGGCCGAATGTCCGAATATCCAACAAGTGAAGGCCGAACATTTAAAATCGGGAGATTTGTTCCAAGATATAAATATTCCCACTTGGAAGTGGGAGGAGGTGAATATGGACTTTGTTGTAGGTTTTCCTCGTACTCGAAGGCAACATGATTCTATTTGGGTCATTTATATATAAGTGTATATGTATACATTTTGGGCAGCACACAATTTTTTGGGCAGCACCTTTGAAGGACAGCTGCCCAAGGGATAAACATCACTTGTTGACTATATATTTTCACCCCTCCTTTAGTAATTTCGTTTTCCTCAAGCCTTAGAACCTTAAAAACATATCTAAACAGAGTGTTCTTCAAAATCACAAGAGAAACTTGGCCCTTTTTGGCTGGAATTCAAGAACACACACTTCTTGTTGGTAAGTGTCGAAATCTGTTTCTGAACTGGGTAGTGTTTAGTATTATATGCATATCTCTTG
>JAJOOR010041776.1:0-15768 GCA_036250505.1 Solanum acaule
AATTTCGGATTTTGATACGGTTGCTCTAAAATTTGGGTTAGACCCATTTCCCACTCAATTTGACCCCCTAAACAAGAATATGAAGTCGGATTTTTGAAAAACGAAACGGATTTTTTTTTTATATAGCTAAACAAGTTTTCGGTAACTTCCGAAGCACATTTTTAAGAACTTTTTGGGTCATTTCAATTTCCTCCTTGAGACTTACGGTTTGACACCCTATAATTGTTGAACTTAGAAGGAGCATTAGAGGAACCTTGACCGGAAACCTTTGTTGGAACCTAGAAGGACCATGTCCATCGGACCTTGAATGTGAGGAATTGTCATTATCGGTCTTAGCCCTCTTTATCTCCCTATACCTTTTCTTAAGTTTCTCTTCTTCAATTTGTTGAGCATGAACCATGAGACAAGAAATATCCATATCATTAACAAACATGGTAGTACGACACTCCTTAACAACCATTTCGGACACACCCGAAATGAACTTACTCATCTTTTCCCTAGGATCGGTAATCATAGTTGGAGCATATCGGGGCAATTGTGTGTACTTCAAAGCATATTCTTCACACTCATGCTTCCTTAATGAAGATTAATGAATTCGGGCACTTTTTCCTCCCTCATCTCTAGGGAAAGAACCGATCGAGGAAAGCAACTTTGAACTTTTCCCAATCGAGAGGACCCGCATCTTCTGGCCTCCCCTCTTTCCATTGGTTGAACCAAATTTGAGCAACACCCTTAAGTTGATAAGCGGCCAACTCCTCCTTTTCCACTGGAGTCACTCCCATGATGATCCACACCTTATAGACCTCATCAATGAACTCTTGGGGATCTTACTCAACCATAGAACCATAAAATTTTGGGAGATTCATTCTAGTGAAGTCCCTCATTCTAGATGCCACTGTACCCACATTTGGTTTCATGGGATCCGTAACTTCCTTATTGGCTTGGGTCGTCATGGCTTGAGCCAGAGCTTGAGAAGCTGCCCTAAACTGCGCATTAGTCACTTGCTCGGCCAAAGGGTCGACTGGAGCTTGAGGATCTTGAGGAGGAGACTTTTTATTAGCATTATCTCCCGCATTCCTTCTAGCATAAGCTCTTTGAGTAGCCATATCCTGAAGAGCATTCGATAAGGATTAGGAGAGAGACCTTATAGAGTTAAACTTTATCACACGACTTTAGAATAATGAAAGAAGTGTAGTTTCCAAATCATCTTGTTGCCTCTCATTCATAAGTAAGGCACTCTTCACACTCATGAACAAGACTCTACTCGACGTGGCTTATGAGAATCCCTAGGACCATTCTAAACCTTGTGCTCTGATTACTAAGTTTGTCATATCCAAAGGTACTCCTTAGGCGTAATATGGCACATAGGACCCCGATAGGTGCCATACAAGCCACTTAGCATTCATAACATAAGAAATAGAACAAAAGAGATAAAGACCAATATTTCAAGTCCAAAGTTTTATAAAAGATGCAGAAGTCTAAACACTTGTCTCATTAGCCATCTAGTACATAAGAACTAAATTGGACCTAGCCCATATATCATGTACAAAACTAAAAGTAAGAAAGAAAAATGAAACAATGAACATACATCCTCGAAGCATGAGGACTCACCAAAGCTCAGAAATCTTTCAAGTCAACCTCTACCAATGAAACTAGAACCCTGACTGTCCGACTCTACATTTCGAGAAATGTAGGCAAAGGTATGTGTTAGTACAAAATAAGTACCAAGTATCATAGCCATGCATAAAAACATTTAAAACATGCTAAAACAGGACATTTTCATGAGTAAGTAATGATCAAGATAAAACATCAATCTTGAGAGTTAGAAGTCATAAGTCATAAAACATTATTAATGCAAGTGAACATCATCTTAAAACATAGTTACGATACCTCTTGAGGTAACCTTGGTTCATCAAAACTTTTCTTTTTTTTTGGGAAAAAGCCTTAACTGACATATAAGACCATGCGAGCTATCAACATGGAATCTAGTGTATCCCACACCAAAAAGAGTTTTCCTACTTGCCACGGTAAGGACCATGAACTTCTAGTTATTGTGGATCCACTAGCTAATGTCTATCTAGACAATTCATATGTTGGCACATTGTTTATGGGACTTGGGTAATTGCCACTTGTCCACTCGGTACTAAGATTAACTTCCACAGAATAGTTCTTAATCCTATTCATCTTAGCTCTTAAAGGAACATGGGTAATCACCTTTTGTCCTTAGATCACATGACATAGGTAATCACCTCTTTTCATTCAATAGAGAGCATGGGTGATCCTCTTGCCTCAACATTAGCTTAACTCATTAATCATTGGTTCCTTTTAGGTGAGAAAGCCTTTCAACCTTAGGAACCCTTATTATGTGAGAAAACCTTTCACAATCGTACATTCATGTGTATATGAGAAATCCGTTTCAACATCACAATAACAATCATCATCATTGATACTTCATTCTTAAAGCATCCTTAAAACATTTACATAAATTCCATAAGAACATGATTAATTTCATAATTTCCCCTTTAATAGTTAAAAACCCACATCCTATCATCATAACTTGGAAAACATGGGAATTACATGGGTTCATGGGAAAATAATCATAAAACCATAAAATTTCATCAATTCAATCATTTAAATCAAACAATGGGACCCACCCACGTGCCGTGGTCCAATCAACGGGTCGTGGGTCACAGCCGTGGTCCTTAACTTTCGACCTTAAAATCTCTCTAAGTCTGGAACTCACCTATGAAACCTATTTATAGCTCGTACATTGAACGACAGGTCGTCCTGGTGAACTGTTGAACAAGTACTGAAACTTAACATTTTAGAGAAATTGACTGGCCAATCCACGAACTTGACCTACGGTCCGTGGTTCATTCCACGGGCCGTGGTTGGCCTCCGTCGAAATGGCACCAGATTTTCTAAAACTAAATTTCTACCCCTTTTGAATATGAGGTGTTACACGATATGCCATCAATGATTATAGGCCACAATTTCAAAGCTATTTCCATTAGTATTAGGGCATTTCCAGCATGAAGTTAATGACTATGGGCCTTAAAATTTATTATGAAAAGATCATGGACGGTGAAAGGTTTTCTCACGCATGGTCTAAGGAGATATCTTATGACGTCTGTAGCTTGGTTTGGTTGCTTAATTGTGCCTCTCCAAGGGTCATGACTTAAATATTATTAATAACTACTGCATGGGATTTACACTTAACACCGATTGGATATTGAGATGGAAACTCTCACATCAGTAGAGCCTGGGTTTATAGTATCAATCTCTTTATCCCTTACCTATGTACCCCCATAGGATGATTGTCTAGATAGACATTAGCCAGTGGGTCCACTTAAGCTCAGAACCATGGTCCTACTTTGGCAAGTAAGACAATCATTTTCTGTATGGGAGACACCGGGAGTCCATGTTATAGCTCACATGGTCTCTATATTGTTTAAGGCTACTTTAGACAATAATGAACTAAGGTTACCTTTAAAGTATCTCACATGTGTTCAAAAGATGATTTTACTTGCATAGATCATAATTACGATTATGATTTTGAACTTCTTAGCTTATGTTTTAACTTGATATTTGCATATCATGAAAATGTCTATTTTAGCATGATTTCATACTTTTATGCATTGCTATCATACTTGCTACATATTTGTACTAACTCATACTCTTGCCTACATTTTTCCCAAATGTACGGTCGGACATTCAGGGTTCGCAGTTTCGTAGCTAGAGGTCACTTGAGAGATATTATGAATCCTCATGTTTTGTTGATGACCAGACCTTTATAGCTTTCAGTCATTTCTTATTTTAACACTTTGTACGTGATGCCAGGGTTACTCCCGGTCACTCTTGATGTATTAGATAGCAAATGAGACAAATGTAGACTTCCGTTTTACTTTGATAAAACCCTTAGACTTTGAAATGTTTATCTTTTAATATCTTTTCAATTTCTTATATCTTGTTTATGTATGCTAAGTGGCTTGTGTAGGGACTCTCGGGGTCATATACGCCATGTTACACCTAAGGGGCACCTTGGGTCGTGACAATAATGGGAAGTATTTTTCTATAAACACTTTGTGCATCTCACTCCATGTTGTAATTGAGTTGTATGGAAGCTCATATAGCCACACAGTTGCATCACTAGTTAGTGTTAATGGAAATACACGCAATCTAATAAAATTTAAGTATGAATCCATCCTACCCACACTGCTCTGACAAACACTAATATCATTTCTAAGATTGGAATATGGGTCTTCATATGGTAAGCCAGCGAACAATCCTCTAGTTGTGAGCATTTGCACTAAGCTGCTACAGACGACGAATTTTGATCCAACTGGGAATGGAGGTAATATGATGGCACCTATCATCCCAGTAGAATTTTGATCAATCATATAGTTGTTTCTTACACCACCTTGTGGTCTTTGTCTGGGTAGTGGTTGATCATTCACTATCGATTGGTTGTTTCGGCTGTTCCCTGGTGCCTTTTGTTCACCTTGGGGGAGATTTTGGTGTTCAATTTCTTCTTCCATTTTGGCTTGTCCTGTGTTTTTTTCTAGATTTTGATGCCCACCAGTGCTAGCCATATGAAGAGATATTTGAGTTTATTTACTCTTTGTATTTTGCATACAATAGAACTTAACATGTATGCACAAAAAACAAAAACAAAAACGTAAATTAGGAAATAATGACTAATAGTCAAATAACATAATTAGTCTAATCCAAAAGCCTTATTCCCCGACTGTGGCGCCAAATCTAGATATGCCTAAATTACACCTCTAATATAAGTATAAAAGGTTGTTATTCAAATAAAGAACCTAACAAAGGTTAGGATCGATCCCATGAGGATTTAGGTTCAGACTTAGATTAATTGTTATCACTTGTGCTTTCAGGTGAGTTATTTCCATAAAAAGGGGGTTTTGTGAAACAAATATTGATTTGAATGCTTGCAAGTAAAAAATGTCAAAGTAAGAATGATATATATTTGCAAGAATCAATAGAAGACGAAACTAGGGTGTACGTGTTCCCCATAAATCCTCAGTAAACCTCATATTAGTAATCATGTCTAGTGTCTAGCATGCAAAGTTGGTAAGTTAGGTGTCACTTAAGTGTTTGGTCCCCTATATAAGTGAATTTCACCATGCAACTTAGTCCGTCTATGGGTGTATACCTTACTAACCCTTACCCTTGACCCCATATTAGCTATCTCTTGATCTGTTCAAGCTATTATATGAGGGTTGGTAGCCTCAAATCTCTATTGTATAATCTGTTTTCCCGTTCGATACCCCCTTTGTCTGGTGAGTAGGAATAAGGTGAGTTATAAAATTGCGCACCATAAAAAAAAACAATCAAAGCAAACAGAAAAACAACACATGCATAAACACTATTCAAGAATTACTAATTATTAGGTCTACATTGTTAGCTCTTTACGGTTCCCACAACCCTAGTTGTAGAATTAGCTCCTCATGCTTGTTTAATCACAATTCATATTAATTTAGTTAAAATAAATCATGAACTTACAAGTAGAACGTTTGAATTTTGTAATCTTGAATTAAAGTTGCAAAGTAATGATTAAACATCAAAGATGTAATTCAAAACCAATAGATTCAAGAATTAATGTAAAAGTGGCTCACAAGTTAATTCTCAAACAAAAATGAGTAACAACGAATAAATAAAACATAGGAAGAGTATTTATAGACATTTCATCCTAAACAAAACAAATTAAGAAAAAAATAAGATTTGGTAGTCTTTTGTGACCCACGACCTACGAACTGTAGGTTGTTCTACTAGTCATGGAGTCTTCTCGTCAAAGAAATCTTCAATTTATCCATCAGCATCTCTTCTATAGACAGGACCTACGATTTGTAAACCACTCTACAGTCCATCTTTATCAATTGTATTCTTAAGTCCTAAAGCTTCAAATCTGTAATAACCATCTATGGGCCTTGACTTACGGCTCATAGAAGTTCCTACGGATCATGGTGCTCTTTGGTAGCTTCAGACTTGACTTTAATACTTTCACGATCCAAAATACCCTCTAGGTGTGACATGAAGAATACGATTCCAAGGGGCCTTAAACAAGCCACTTGACATAAGCGGTGACGTAATAAAGATATACAATATGAAAATAATCATAAAGCTAAAGAAGTCTAAATAATAATATCTCAATAGAAGAGAATCCATATCACAAAACTTAAAACGCAAAAGCTATACTAAGTCTGACATAAGCCTTTACTACATAGATGTGGTTAGGACAAACCCCTAAACCACGAATGAGTCTAAGACTAAAATGACATGAAAGAAATATGAAGAAGGGTCTAAAATAACCTTCGTTTACCTTTTGTCCATAAAATACCCTTGGGGTTAACCTTTATGGCCTTATTATGCCATTTTCACAAATGGACTAATTAGTCAATGTAATTGAAAATTTCATTTATTACATGACATTATGTAATTGGTTGAAAATAATTAATTAAAACTTAATTTACCCAACCCAAACCCGAATCCACCCAAAAATAAAACTACTGACCCATCTTTCTAAACCCATTATCCATATACTTAAAGGAAAACCTAAGCACTTCCCCATCTTCTTCATTGTTTCAATCAGTCTTGGAGCCATCTTCCTCTCTTGAAAATTATTATTATCTTACATTAATTTTTTTTGTCTAAATATCGACATCTTTTTCTGTTTCTTATCTTCAACAAGTTGAGTCCCGCACATGTAAGTGTGGATTGATAGCAAAATATTTTACTACTACGACCCTTGAGAATGGTGTATGTTGATTCTTCAAATGTCATCGTCTTGGCTCATTATCTTGTGGTTATTGGTGTTGGATCAATAGTAAACTTCCAAGTCATATTCCATTGATGATTCACAATCAAAAAAATGAATTATATTCAATTCAGAATGAAAGAAAGAGATTGAAGAAGATCTTGAAGGATATGGGTAGCATTGAAATTACTAAACCAAACATTGGTTCCAACTTGAATGATATTACTTTTTTTGAAAGTTCCAATTCGAAGGTTAAAGTTTCGAACTTGAAGTTGGAACATCGTATTAAAAGTTATAATTTGAAGAACTTGAATTATAATAAACAGAAGACAAAGTTGAAAGTGCATCAATTGATAAGATTGCTTCTGATCTCTTGGGGTATTATTGTTGGTTTTGTAGCTCCCAAGTTGATGTAGTGTGGTGTAGCTTTGTTCCAACTTCTTTTCTTGGCTTTCTAGTAGTGTGGCGTAACTCTTTTCTAATTTCTTTTCTTGAATTGTTAAGTGTGACTATTTTATAATGTAATGTTAGTAATCTGTAGGTTAATTGTGATGTAATGTCATCCTTGTTGGTGTTTTGCTTGTTGAAAGTGGGAGTTGAAAGTGAATTTATTGTGATGTTTGTAATGTTAGCAATCTAATATAATGTTATCAAAAAAATTTCTTGTTACTCTTAATTTTACAATTTTATACAATCTGCACTTTTTAGCATAATATTTTACAAAATGCAATGTTATCAAGAATTCTGCACTTTTCCAATATCATTTACAATTCTATGTTGCAAAAATTTTGCAACTCACAAAAAATATAACTACCAATTCAAGTTTGCATCCCTTATAAAGCAACATACACGACATCTTCATAGATAACTAGTAATGACATTGTCATATATTTTGAACCCACGAAAAATTACAGTCACTTGTATCAGATGGATTAACATCAAAAAAGCAAAATATTAAGTTTCATTATGCCATTACATAACACTAAAAACAAAAACAACAGTACACAATGCAACTACTTCTTCTCCACCCCTCTTTGCCTTCAATTTGTCAATTCTTTTCTCCTTTTCAACTGTCAATTGGTTTGAACTCATAGCTGTTTTTCCTTTGAAAGCCAACTTTCTTGGTGAGTATGAAAGATTAGTTGGCATACTCACACCATTTTCATATCCTTTGATGTCAATCCTCCCAGTATTAGTTGGTCGAATCTGTATCTTTTTATCTTGAAACCTAGTCCTAGCTTCAGATATTTTATTTGGCCTTAGATTTGGCTGCTCATCGTCACATTCAATTTCACTTTCTTCCTCATTAGCAACTGCACCTGAAGGTGCAACAAGTTGCTCATCCTCAGATTCATTAGCAACTACATTTCTCTTTTACTTTGAAGGTCTAGTAGTTTTCTTACCAATTATCTTTGAATTTGAAGGTCCGACAGGTTGGCTACTCTGTTGACTGGAAGAAGCAATAAATCCAAGAATAGGCATGAAGAACTGCTAGATTCTTTACTAGCTTGGGGTGTTGACAATGCACATCTTGGGCTGGTTGGTTTGATCTTTGAAGCTATAAAAATTGACAAATTAGTTAGATATTGAATTCACTAGTGTAAATATTGACTAACTAAAGAAAATTACTTACCATAGGACATCTTCTTTGGTTGTGACATGTTGCACTACAATGTCCACATGTCATTTTTAGTCCTTTTCTTGAAGTTGACCACACCCCTTCCATTTTCCTTGCCTTAACCTTTTCTCTTTTTCTCTTATGTTTTGGCCTGCCTACCAATCTATGTATTTCTGGTGGCTCCATAGAATGAGAAGGATCAACATTCTAGACCTTCTCACCTCTAGCTGGTTGTATTTTACGCATGTACACCAACATGTAAGCTTCTTTGGAATACCATCAATTCAACTAATCCAGTGGTTCTTGTCTGTCATGAAGATAGGCTATAATGGCATGAGGACATGGTATACTAGTCAAGTCCCATGTCCTACATATGAACTTCTTCCTATTAAATATTCACAACATATCTATCTCCACCCTCAACTACCTCATACCATTGGTCTCTATTAGATTGAACTTGAAAATATTGTGCAATGATATTTAAATCATTATACAACTACATGACATATGGACTAAAATCTCCTCTCTAATTTCTACCCTCTTCTTCAAGTTTTTGCAACCTATTCATAATCTACATATAGAAAGATATATAAATAATGACATTGAATTAATATAACAATACAACTGTGAGGTTAACCTAACCTACCAATATAGAAGTCACATTAAGCTAATTAACCTATCAATACAGGAGTCATATTAATCTAACCTATCAATACACAATCACACTAATCTAATTAACCTATCAATACAATTGTCATATTAAGATAATTAAGCTATCAAGATAACAATCACATTAAGCTACCTATCAATATAACAATCACATTAAGCTAATTAACCTATCAATACAACATACACATTAAGCTAACTTGTCAATACAACTGTCACATTAAGCTAATAAACCTATATATAGAGACAGTCACATTAAGCTAACCAATGTATAGAGACAAACAGTTAGATTAAGGTAATATAGAAGATGACAATATAAATAGTAACAAATCAGCTTGATTATAATATCTTCTAATATCTTGATTATAGGTTTCTCCCTTACATCTAGAATTCATTGTTAAATGACTCTGTAAAATTATCCTCACATGAGTGATTTTTGTAGATTGTGTCAAAATAAGCCATGCGCCAATTTTGTGCATGGTACCATACCAAATCTTTGGCAGCTTGTTTAGATATAGCATCCATGACTTTCAATTGATCTTGAAATTCTTCTTTACAGGTGCTCCAGACAGAACACCATAGTAACTTCTTAATTTGTAATCCTTTCCAAGTCTTGCTCCAATTAGCTTCTATGTGCCTTACACACCATCTATGATGTGCTTTAGGAAACACATGACTAGCAACATCCAGTATCCCCTATAACAATAAACATCATAACAAGTTAAACTATCATTTGTATAAGAGTTTAACTGAAAATTAGAAACTTCTAATAGAAGTGTCAAACAAACTGCCTTCTGCAAATTAGACATAAATGTTAATCCTTCACCATTTGCCAGGTCTAGAGAATTTCTCATCAACATAGCAAACCATCTTTATGTTCTATATGTTTCTCTGTACACCATTGCCCAAGCAAGTATATAGAAGTGTTTCATTGAATCTTTTTCCATTGCAACCAATAAGATTCCCTTGCATTATCCTTTTAAAAAGTTTCATCCATCCCAATAAAAGGTCTTAAACATCCTTTCCAACCATTTTTAAAGTTTGAATGCTCACATACATTCTAAGAATCTTCATTTTCCTTGTTCCAAAGCTTCTTTAGATATTTTTATGATAACATTAGTAGCAGGGTTGTTGTTCCTCAATTCTTGAGAATAACCCTCCAACTTATTGAATTCATCAATGTAGCTACCCTCCAATTTCTCTAACACAAGCCTTTTAACCCTCTTCATCTTGGAATAGCTAACATTCAAATTAAAATTATCATCAAAATTTTGCCTCACATCTTTCACCTTGTACTTTAGATTATTATGAAGTTTTTTTTTTTTTGAAGTAGTGTGCTAAAGGATTTTGAGTGTCTCTTTTATTCTTAAAAGCAGATTCACCACATAAGTGTTCTGTGTATAAGGTCTTAATTTTGAATCCCTAATTTTTCTCATCTTCAAATATCAAACACTCAAATGGACAACCAATATCACAAAAATATCTCAATCTAGTAGAGTCACTCTTATCAACTTTAAGTACAACCTTTCAAACAATAAAGTAAAATCTCACAATTCTTTTAGCTTCTTTAAGATCTTTAAAGCACATACCTTTTTTCAACTCTAAGAAATTGTCTAGCTTGTCATTGATATCTTTGCTCTTTTCCTTTCTAAAGACTTCTAATTCATCACTATTATCGCACCTCTATTTCAAACCATCCGAAACAGTTCACAACATAAGATGGCTATCACATATTTGGTTACCCAAAGCTCATGTAGAGGCACCTACAGCAGGATCCGTCATCTTGGCAGGAATTGCTTTAAAATTGGGATTGATTTTTTTTAAAAGATTTTTTTTGTTTTAGAGTCGCCACCTAATTTTAAGGAAATATTAGGAAACTCATTTTTTCTTCATGTAAATGTAAACTCTATTTTAATTTGTGAAACCAGTGAGATTCTTAGTAAGGATTTTGGTTACTCGAGGGGGAAGGTATTAAGCATCCCTTATAGCATATTCGAAGATAGTCCTTAAACTCAATTTAGGAAAATATAATTAGAAAAACTTGTGTATTTATTTGCTTTAAAATCAATGATAAGTAAATCTTGTTAGTTTAAGAAAAAGAGTAAAATACCAGGTATTACATATATACATCTATAAAATAAATTTAATAGTAGTATGTTTATCATATATTAAAATAAATAAATAAATGTACTTAAACGTATGACAAATTTATATGTTGAAAAATATAGATGTATCTTATATAAACTTATCATAAATATATAAATGTTGAGTTTAAAGGATATGAAAATTTGTTATTTTATTTATATACATAAAATTAAAAAATCGTAAAAATAAATAAGGTAGTAGTTGGGTGTAAATATGTAGTAGTATGTGTGATATAATTTGAATGAAAATATGTAAAATAGAATTTCCTAAAAATAAATAATAATAATGTCAAAATATTATATGAAGTTTGTCATCTTAAATATATTTATTATGAAGTATAATATATACATGTATGTTGTTTAAAAAATATATGAACGTTTATTATTTTATTTGCATGTAGGGATAAATTAACGATATATGTGTAGTAAAATAATATGTATATTTAAGTGTAGGGATTTATAAATTATAAAAAATGAATAAATAACATTCGTAAAAGGGATAGTAGATAAACATAATGGGTTATGTAGAGAAAAATATAAAGTTTATACCTTTATGTGTATGACATATATATATATATATATATATATATATATATCTGTGTGTGTGTATATGTGTACCTTGTATTTTGAACCTGTTGACATATCTAAAATCTTAAAATAACATGTTAAGAGATGAAAATATTTTTAGCAATATTTGATTTTAAAAAAAAAAAAATAGAGATAGTGATAACAGTAAATATAATTTCTTTATAAAGAGGTTGATCTAAAGATTATAAAATAGGCTTAACTATTGGACTTATTCTATGGTTATATTTATTTTTGTTAATAAAATATATAGGCCTTCTTCCCTAAAAAATATATTTCCTAAAAAGGGTAATTATTTTAGCCTTATATATCTCTAAAGGTGACTTAGCTTTTAAACTAGTTTCAAATTTATTTGGGAATCCTACGCGATGAGTAGGCCTAAATGAATATTGTTTTAGCCTTTTAAAACTTCAATTGAGAATTCTAAACTACAAGACCCTTCTCCTCAACTTAAAGGCATAAAAGAATGTTATAAATAAAACTTAAAATGTTAACCCATTTCCAAAAAAATTGCATCATTTGTTCTAAAAGTATTTTCACAAAATTCACAAACAAATAATATTAGCTCACATAAATAATCTTCAAAATAAAAAGACAAGCAATATATCAAAAGCTTAAGACTTGTGAAAAACAGAAGTAAAAGTTAGTCAACATATCCAAACAATATGATCAAACTCGAAAAAAAGGAAAAGTTAAAAAATATTGGGCTCCTATTTATGAGACTCCAAGCCCTGCGATGATCCTAATTGTTGTTGGCCTAATATTTTAGGCCAATAATCAATTCCAAAGTAGAAACTACAAATCTCCGGTTATACATGAAACATAAAAAAAAATAAAGAGATAAAGATTAGTAAATTAATCAAATGATCAAGCATGACAAAACTAAATAGATAAAAGATATATATATTAGTAGAAGTATGAGTTTAAAGTAAACAAAATGAGCGCTCATTCTTCGGCCAAAGTGCACAATTAATCAAGTGGGGCATCTCATTGGATCTTCCAAAACATGATATATGTATTGGAATAGAATTTTATTGATCTATAAACAAGACAATTAATCACACTTCAAAGTTCAAACCTATATGGTTCCATTCTAATTTTGAAGGCATAGTTGAAAGCATTATGGTGCCGAACTTTAACCAACAAGTGTTATATCACTCAGAGAAATAAAGACACTTCGTTGAAGAAACAAAAACCAATATTTAGTGAGTACATGGAACCTTAGAAGTAGAAACTTTTTAACGTCGAAATTCAATTAGAGAAACTTTACCTTTGGAATTAAAGAGAGGAAAATAACATTATTTAACCCAAATTAATTAGCATCAAACCAAACAATCTATTACACTAGGAAGCCAATTATGTGCTAGTTTAAGAATGCAAATAAAGGTTGTCTACTATTTTTTAACAACCAAATCAGCACATTAGCTCACAATAAGGTGGGAAGTTTGAGGCATAACAATATTAACACAATAAAAGATTGCAAACACAGAAGCTATATTCTGATAGTAGACCGAATTTGCTCCAAAACTTCGCTTCTTTTTGCTAAAATATTCAAGGAAAACAGATCATGAACTGAACACTCAATATTAGATTTACTTTTAAACCTTTAAACTACTTCGGCTAATAAGACCAATAATACACAAACAACCGAGAATCAAGAGGCGAGACACATTGATTAAAACATGGAATAGGAAGTTGGAGCCTTTAACCAAATCTAACAGTCATATTTTAGCCAAAATAAGCTTACTTCATATAGAAAATATCATCATCACAACGTAGGAGATCATATATGTATAAGAAACTTAAACTGCTAAAATTTGAAGCTATGTAAGCATGAAAATTAAACTAAACGTGCATAACGAGAAGTTGAGCTTCAGACGAATATGAAAGGAGAAGTTAAGCAGCCCATAAATTTAAGAGAATATCAAGTTAAAAGAGCATATGCAGTAAGCAAGAACGAGATTTGTTTTAGGCTGGACAAAGACGCATTTCGAACCAAAACTAAGAAGATTCACAAATTTAGAAATCGTTTTAAAGCAACGGTTACTAAAATGGACTCAAAACAATAACAAAACAAGTTGTTAGCAGATTGGAATTCAAACAATTATCAACCATGACAAAAACATGAGTAAGGGTATACTATCATGCCAAGGAAGAAAATATTAGAACTTTAATCGTTCGTATTATTTTTTTATTTTGGAGAAAAGAAAACAAGCCCCTAGATTTAGTATCACTACACAACAGTACAACAACACAACATGAAAGTACAAGAACAACAAAAATGTAAAGAAAAACTTTGACATGGCTAAAAAAAAGATAAGTATAAACTCTAATCATCTTGGCACTTGATTATGTAGAATAGAGAATTCTTGCCTCACATGAAAGTGAATTACAATTTTTCATCAGTCGAAGGTAGCACATATCAGTAACAGTGACATAAGAGCAAATCAAATTATCTGCCATTTCAAAAAAAATCACACAAACCAATATCTTCGGTTACAAAACAACCAAATACTAAAAAAAATGGGATCGAGAGGGAAACATATCATTCGTTATCTCAACTTTCGGAGAAACCAGGGGATGAATGCTAGAAAACAGAGGACACTCAATGTTTCTTCATAAGACCAAACTAGATGACAACAAAAGATAAAAAGAAATGAGAAGAAGAATTTTACCTTGTGTTGAGCAGCAAACTAAAGCTTTGACGACAAGAGATTTCAACTTCGAACTTCCTCGAACTCGATTTTATGACCGAAAACAAAAGGACTAGAGAAGATAAAATAAATATTTTTTGAACTCTAAAAGCTTTTGTTTAGTTTTGCCTTGCGAATTCTCTCTCTCATCTTGTCCCATTTTTTGGACATCCTTGGATGAGAACCAAAGGTCTCCTTTTATAGCCGAATAAGAACTTCCACTTGGCCTCAGGAATTCAAATTTTGAATTCTAGGGAAGCCAAATCTGAGGAAGAACAGAAAAGTAATGATGAAAAGGGCAGGAAATATCTCAAGAATCGACCTTTTCAGGTCGATTTAAAAGGGTTGAGTGATTGATGGAGCAAGGAACCGCCGGAAATTGACATTTTTCCGGTGGCCTAGACCAATTTTTTTGACGGACGTGATGGGAGAGCACAAGGGAGCTCCATGGGTGGCCATGGGAGGGAGAAACCATGGGGAAGGAGGAGGGAGCGGACGAGTTTTCTTTTCTCTGGAAAAGGTGAAGAGACACATTGATTTTTTTGGGAAAAGAAGAGTATAGGGCGGCGTAGGAGTACTATTTTGGGAAAGATTGAAAAGTCTTTGTTTAATTTCGGTCGTCCGATCGTTTGATCGAACGATTAATAATAATAAAGGGTTTTAAAATAAAATTATATATATATATATATATATATATATATATAATAGTAAAAGGATGAATTAATTAAGGCCATTAGATTAGATCGTAGGGCCGAGATTGAAGCTAAAGAAGCACAATCCATGTGCTTCCTACGTGGCACGTGCGGATCGGCCGAATTAGGATGACTAGGATTGCCAAATTTTGCTCAAATTAAATCATTTAAATTATAACCTCTTCTTCGTTAAATAGCAATAATTTATTAAATTAAAAATAATTCTTTTGCAAGATCAGCTTATTTGATAAAATTAGTCATTCTAAAAATAAAATTAGTATAAATTAGTAACTCATTAATTAATTAAGCTTTCCTAGTTTTGAAAAAATGTACAAAAAATATTTATTACGATAATAGAAATTATATTTAATTAGAAAAAATGAGTTAACCCTTAAGAACAATATTTATTTGACGTAAAACTTAAAGAAATGAGGAAGTAAGTAGTAATATTTATATAATATTTAATTTTTATAAAAAATAATATTTATGAAATAAATTTATCAAATAAAATAAATAATTAAAAATATTTTCGTATTCCTACAAAAATTTCATAACATATATATATATATATATATATATATATATATATATT
>JAJOOR010041777.1:0-15572 GCA_036250505.1 Solanum acaule
AACTCTCTTTCCCTCTCTACTTTATTGTGTTCATTTTACTTGTTAGTGTTTGCCGCTAATTTTAAGGTTGAACGATTCAAATCCCCGTAAGACGCACGTTGTGTTTTATCAATCTGGCTAAAATCGATCATCCTTAACGAGACTTAAAGAATAAATTCATGTAAAATTAGCTCATTTAGATAATATTTAAGTTTTTTCCCTTTTCCCCTTTAAAATAGTTCTAACTATAAAATAGTTCAATTTTGCAAGTCAAATAAAATTTAGCCAAATAAATTAATTGTCGGATAACCGCATTAGCGGATATTCTAGGTGCCTTAAAAACCTTCCTAGAATATTAATAAGAACCTCGAACCCTTTTTAAGTTTTCACTAGATTTCTGTTTTAGTCTTTTGAAAACAACAATTTTCTTGATTTTTCTTAAAAATTAAGTGGCGACTCTAAACCAGTCAAAATATATTTTCCAAAATAAACAATGTTACTGACACAAACCTCAAGTAGGAGTTTAAGGCTATAAGGTCTTTCTCACTGCTTACCTAAGGAATTTCCCAATCACATTTAATTCACTTTGACAACTTCCTACTTTGACAATTTTATATTTCCTTTTTTCCTACTTTCTATTTTATTCATCACCGAGTTCGTTTAAATTAAATTAGAAAGCATTTAAATTATGTTACTGATACAAACCACACCCCTCTGGCGAGAGAGTGTATAGAGAGAGAGAAGAGAGAGAAACCGGCGAAGTCGTGTGATCAGTACCGTGTGAAAAGGAACTGCTGGTCAAAACAAGAATGAGTGTAAACATCAAATATTTGTATTACATAAAACCCAAATATAACATTAATTAAAATACACATTTGTTATGCCGTAATTTTACCATCTTTAACAAAATCACTTTTTAAAAGTATTCACATTTATTTGTAAAATTCCTAGGAAGTTTTTTAAAGGGTAAATTAATTCATTAAAAATACAGAAATAAAATTGAACATGAATTGTAGTATAGTAATCTTTAATATAAGTCGTTTGTTGGTCAAAATCATTAGTAACAATATTCCATGAATATTTTGTCATTCTTTTGGTATTCTCACAAAAAATATATATAGATATTATATAGTGGATTATATTTTATTTTTTTTACAAAATGTAAATTTGTGGATCGATTTTTATACTTGAAAAATGTGAAATCATGATATAAAATCTCATAATCAAGCTTTTCGGAGAACTTTGAAATAATCACATGTCCAAACATTAATTTCATCTCGTGATTTCAAATAACAAAATGAAATCGCATATCTACACACCTACTAGTACTCCGATCCCTTCGTTTCTTTTTATTTATCCTTCGTATTAAAATAGATTTCTCTATTTCTTCATAAGCTCATAATTTGAAAAATAATTTTGTATTTGCAATTGGGCAATTTCATCAATTACTAAATTATATCAGATTTTGATATACATATATACTTAAAATTTAAACAACTTAAAATTTATTTTGATGTACATCCGCTTTCTTATGATGTTTCCTCAAAGTGTTTGGGACATCTTTTTTGTCAAATTGGGTCCCCAAGTATGGATTTCTTATAATTTGTCATTTAATTTCTCTCATCTACACGTATGTAACGTTTAAATTTCTATCGGTTGCTTTTTGACCATTTTTCCTTATGAATTAACGTAAATTAATTTGTTTACACATCAAACGTGAGATTGAAGGTTTGAAGAATTTTGTATGCACATTAATCCTAAGCAAGAAGTTTTAAAATATATATGAAATGAGTTAAATTAAAAAAGCATTAAATTATGTTACTGATACAAACCACACAAGTTCGTTTTCAAAATGGTGCGCATACGTCAAACTTACAAATTTATATAATCAAAGCGTATGTTGATATCTCTAACTCTAGTACAAATTAAAGGTGGTTTTAATGCTAGAAATATTTCTAGTACTACATTTTAGTGAAAAAATAGAAAATAGTCAAAAATCACTCTAGATGTTTATGTCCAAGCACAACCAAGGTTTTATAGGCCTAACTGTAATACATGACTTTAATTTTGCATTAATTTATCAATCACATTTTATTTATCACCGAGTTCGTTTAAATTAAATTAAAAAGCATTAAATTATGTTACTGACACAAATTAAACCACAAGTTCGTTTCCAAAAGTCACTTTTATTCTTTGGAAGTCACAGAACATATATCATATATGATACTATATGCCTTTCAAAAGCATTAATTATATGCAAATACTACCTACCTCCAAGGTGGTTTGAATGCATTAATTTGGAAAGAGTCACTTTTATTCTTTGGAAGAGTCAGTCTCCTAGGACATGCAATAGCGTCACAGTGCGTGTTTTTCTTCGTCCGATCTAACGTAGAGGAATTTATAAAAAGTTTGTAATACAAAAGTCAAAACGTTTGATTTCTTAAAAATTATTATCTTACAAGTTTGGAAGAATTTCATAAAAATTATGAATTCAATTAGTACTAACTATATTATTAGACATTGTTAATTTTGGACAGGAGTGACAATTGTGCCTAAATTGGTTTTAAAATAGGGTAGAGAGTGGTTAGATTTGTAATTAGGAATGACTACATGATTTTAGATTATAGCCATTTGGAATTTAAAGCATAGAAAAATTGAATTAATTTAGTAAATTCAGCTAGTAATTAAATAAGACTAATTAGTATTGATTAATTAACGAGCTTCTTAATCTTAACGAAATAAAATAATTAACTTATTTATAAACTAATTAACTCAAACATATAAACTATTTATTAATTATACTAATTAACAAAACATTTAAGTAAAAATAAAATAAAATAAACAACTTTTGAATATTCATAAAATGTACTAATTATATACATAA
This sequence comes from Solanum acaule, assembly GCA_036250505.1. NCBI lineage: Eukaryota > Viridiplantae > Streptophyta > Magnoliopsida > Solanales > Solanaceae > Solanum > Solanum acaule. Next base: position 2,864 of record JAJOOR010041777.1, read on the forward strand.
TTATAAAACCAAACATATTATTTAAAAATTACAAAAAGAACAATACAAAATTGTTAAAAAAAATTAACTTGAATTTTTTTTTGAATCTTTAGTTCAAAAGTATTTTTACATTATAAAGGGAAAGAAAACGAATAGTAGAAATATAATAGAAAACTAATGGAGTATTTTAGAGATAACAAAAGCATATTAAGGATAAGATTGTACAAGGTTTGTTCAAATCGAAAGTACTTATGAATGATAAATCGTAAGTTTGGAATGATCAACATATGATTTATAATTGATTTTAGCATATAACACGAGATTTGTAACCTTTATTCGATATTTCCAAATACATAGAAAATAACTCACTCAATATTATATAGTTCCACACGATCGGTTTCATGAGGTTAAAATATACGCATACCTTACTCCTTCTTTATCAAATAAAAATTAAATTTTATTTCCAATAGACCATCGGATAAAAAAAAACAAAACACAACATTTGTGAGTCATAATTAAGCAGTATAGCAACACTAGCATGACAAGAAGAAGAAGAATTAAATAACAAGTCAACAAGAAGAATTTAAAAAAAAACCCCTATAAAAGTCAATAACAAGAATAAAATAAATAATTGTTCTCTATAAAGTCGTCCCTATACCTAAAAAATTCAAAAAGATTAGATGACATCATCAATAAAATATTAATTTCATAAAATTTTAATAATTCTGAAAACATACCTATGGAAAATAGATCGTACACACTACTCTCAAAACAATAATGAGTTATTTATTTGCAAACATCAAATATTTTTTATTACACAACATCCAAAAATATTACATTAATTAAATTAAATACACATGGTACATTAATTAATATAATAAACGAACTATATATATCTTTCACTCATTTTGCTCATATATGTAGCTTCATAGATGCTTCCTTAGCCCTGTGACACAAATTAAAACATTAATTAGTGTAAAAAAAATCAATTTAATAGGGGTAATTAACATTTTTTCAATATATAATTAATTAAGTTACATATTAGGAAGTATTATACAGCAAACAAATTAAATGTATATATATGTGCATTTATTTTGGGCTACAAATAAAGGCAATAAAAGTCTTTATAATACAATTATTTTAAGAAAACACGTTCAAAACTAACAATGTCGAAGCCTAATAATAACTATTATTATTGAACACATCATTTTTATGAAATTCTTTCAAACTCGTCAGCAAACTTGTGACTCTGACTTAACTCGATAGGACAATCAAGATGCATACAATCTTTTACACATCGTGTTTTTTTTTTGGAATTACAAAAACTCTTTGTAAATTCCTTTACGTTCAATCGAACTAATTTAAGAAATACTCGTCAACCATTTCATGTCCATGTAGAATAATACTTCCATCACCATTTATACCAATCTTTTTTTAAAGTGAAAGTTAAAAATCCTTAATTAAATAGTTATATCTCTTTACATAAAAAGTCACATACATAAATAGAGATAAATTTGAAAGAATGTAATTAACATTTTTTTTATGATGTGAAATATTATTTATTTAAAGGCGGAATGATCTGAGATAGCCTTATATTCAGCTTTATTAGTCAGTTGAACTTTCTACGATCATCACTTTGTCAACTGAACTTTTAAACTCATTAGAACAACAATATTTAAACCCCTCTAATCATTGACTGGACCTATGTGACAATAATGTTATTGAGTTGGAAAAATGCTTGATTAAACACATTCAGAAGCGAGTAAATACAATATTTTACATTAAAAACATTAATTTTCTTAAAAAACAAAAAACCTTTTTCTTTTTCAATGTGCAATTCAGATTTAGTCAAAACTCTAATGCCACCAAGTGGAAAACCAAAATCTCTCCCCTCTCTCCCTCACCCCCAACTTTCTTCTTCTCCATCTTTTTGAGCAAATACGAAGAACATGACTATTTGAAAATTTTGAGAATTTACAATAGTGGTATATTTGATTTTTTATTTTATTTTTTGAATATTTAATTTCTTACGTGTTATTGAAAAATGATGTGGAATTAACAATTATGTACGTAATGTAAGACCCTCTTTTTTTCTTATCATATATTGATTTCTAAATATACATAAACTCATAACCGACATTCTAAATGCTTAAGCTAGTCTATAAAGATTAATTACCTGTGAATTTTGACGGCCTACTTAGTTATCCATCCTCTGATGAGGGTTGCATGGCTGTCGGTGTCGAAGGAACTTCATCTTCATCGACGTTATGGTTGTTCCCGCCGCGACGCCGTATGATAATGTGGAAGCACCACCATAGAGCTAGGGCTACAATAGTAGAAATGAAGGCAAATTTGAGAGCTAAGTTAATTGTAATGTGGATGTTAATGATGAACTCCATGATATATTTCTATCTCTCTGATAGTATATATAATACAAATCAATGGAAATTCGATCGCTGGTTTTTATAGAGGTATTAGTATATACGACGTTGATTAAATCACATACAAGAAATAGGTGGGGCCCACATTCAGTCAAGGTTTTTTCTTTTTTTTTAAAATGAGTCAGCTTCCTCTTAAAGAGTATGATATATTCCTCGATTGTCTAGCTTTAAGGAATTGACACAATTTTTGGGTTTCAGTAATTATAAATATTGGTAAAAGTTATTCATATTTGATGTATACATCAAATCAATGTAATTTACATTGTTCCGTGATTTAATAAAGTAAAACACATGTTAATTAAGTAAGGTTCAGTAAAATGAATAATAAATTCAAACACATGATATGCATGTACTGGATTGGTGTATACACTAGGTGCGGATAAATTTTACTCATAAATATTTTGATGATCTGACTTGTGAATCATGGTTATGAAATTTAGAATTAGAACATTTATTAATTAAATTTTAGTTCAATAAGATGTAAAATTGAACGTGAGTGTACAAATAAAATCTCACATTAATTTAAGAATCTTCGTGACTCGTTTTAACCCAACAAATATATGAATGGGCATTGCAACTTAATAATACATTATGCGATAATTTGATACCCAAATTAATTTTTTAAAATTTATAACTTCTACTATTATATTCTAAATAAGAAAATCAGTTTAACTCTTTCATAAACCCATAGAAAAAAATTAAAACCAAAATAAAAAGCTCACACACGGAGAATACACACAATATATTTATTTATTTTTAAAAGTCAAATTTGGATGACAGACCTACCTAGTGTCAAGAGGGTTCAGTAGTACACGTCTTATGGACTCCAGCATACGGATAACAAACTTCGTCAAGAAAATTGATTCAAATCGTTTAAAAGACCATTATACCCTAAAATTTTTTATCTAATGCCAAAAATTGACATATTAAAATCATTGCTTCTAGAAATAAATAATAAGCTCAAGTAACTTCCATTATTCATAACAAAAAGGTTGTCACAAATTTTAAGTCACTTTAATATTCTACCCTCTTTTCTACTTTTCTTTTCTTCTATTATTATAGTAAAAGTAAAAGAATGGATAAAATTGAGGTATCAACGTGTGTGTTTGTGGTATTTTTTTGGGAAAAGACTTAAATATGTCATCAAACTTTTAGAAAAGGTTCATTTATGACATTTGTTAAAAGTTTGGTTCATCTATGACATTGTTGTTAAAGAAAAAGCTCATCAATGCCCTTTTTTAACTCCGATTTTACAAAATCATTTTTTTACACTCAAACAGTTTTTAACACTTTTGAATTGAATTTTTTGGATCAAATGTACTGTTTTTGCTTTTTTCTTCCTTAAGAACACTAAGAACACATAAAAAACATTAACAATTCACAAATTTTAAACTTCTTCAATTCTTCACGAAATCACCTCAAATTTCAAGAGTAGTTTCCCACCGAGCTAATTATACACCTCGAAGTCAGCCCACATAATTAATGGTTAATGTTAATCGCGAGTGATAATTATAGCAAATCATAACTATAATAAGTAATTAAATAGTATAAATTTGCTTAATCGCGTAGTTTTCACTAAATAAAAAAGAGCAATTGTTTTGAAAACAAAATGGCCCAAAGAGCCCAAAAATAGGAGAGCCCAAATGCAAAAATTGGTAACAAAGATTAGGTGAGGCAGATATTCAGGAAAAAGTCTAGATTATTTTTTTGTTGGATAATACTCCCTCTTTCTATAATTACTTGTCCACTTTTGAATCAATACATCTATTAAGAAAACAATGATTGACATATTGAGTTTACCATTTTACCTCTATTAATTATGAAGTGAAAGAATTAAAAACTTAAGATTTTCAAAAAGTTTTACCTTTTTCAAAGTAATTAATTGAGGGTATAATAGGTAAAAAAAGAATTGGTCCTCTCTTGATTTGTCAAAATGGACAAGTAATTAGGGACAACTGAAAAAAAGAAAAATGGACAAGTAATTAGGGACAGAAAGAGTACTAATTTGAGTAGATTATAAAAATTTCTCTCATTGGTGATGTATTTATGTTTTTTCCAAAAATAAATAGAATCTAATTGATAGTGTGTATATATTTTTCCCAAAAAACAAATAGAATGAAATTGGTAAGTGTATTTATATTTTTTCCAAAAAAAAACAAAATCAGCTTATAAATAAACTAATTCAATATTCAAACATTCAAATCAAAGCTCCAAAAATGATAAATAGCCAATGGATGAAGGAGAATTAGTATTTTTTTAGTCAAATTTTCAAAGGTATGTGTTTTTTTTCTGCTATGTGTTTTAATTTTTTAACAAAGATAGTGTTTAAGCCGATTTAATACGATTTAAAATGCTGGACAAAGAGTTGTGAAGACTTCAAATAATATCAAATTTATGCATTTTACAGTAGTTTCATACCTTCATTAAAATATCAAATTGTTAGAAATGTTCAAGTACTTGTCTTATTTGTTGCTCACTCTTGTTACCACTGCCAAAGACCTAGGAATTTCTTTCTACTTTAAATATTCCAAATTTTATTGCTTCATTTATTTGTTAAAAGTAGATGGAAGAAATAAATAAAAAAAAAAAAATGAGTTTCATTTTTTCTGAACTCTTGATTGAAATTGTATAAAATTTGATTTTTTTAAAAATAAGTATTTGATAGCACTTTCTTATCCTATCTAGGCCATGAAAGTTCACTTTTAATAGGACATACTTGTGGAATTCTTAGCTTTGTGCGGTCTCTTTTTCGATTTAATTGTGTTTCAAACTTTTGGAATATATTGATCAGATGAATCATTTTTTTTGGATGAAACATCTCAATCACATCAAATGATTTTTTAAAAAAACTTTCTTTTAGAACCTACACACTCGGTAAGCTATATTATATTTTTCATATATTATTGACTTTTATCATCGATTTAACTAGTTAAAGATGTTTGAAAATTAAATGTTCCTTAAAATTTTAAACCATGATATTGCGTAGTCTATTGTTATTGCTATGACTTGTTATCATCAGGGTTTATGAAATATTGTTGAACACCACATATTTTTACTTTGGAATCCCTTCATACGGGAATCGATTGTACTTCTCACTTCAAATTCTTCAGTTGAGGGATTTTTTTTTGTTTGATATTGAGTTTTAACTCAAAATAGCGATGATTATAGGATTCTTTAGATTCCCCGAAATGAAAATGATGATCATAAACTACCTGATGAAATTCTCCCACTGAAAAGTGATTCGCAAGAAAAATTGATTATCATCCTCGTGGTATTCACAATTGACAATATGCTTTGCGGCAATTATTTTCATTCTAGGGAATTTTAAGAATTTTATAATCACCACTAGTTGAGTCAAAACTCAATTCCAAACAAGAAAATTCCTCCATTGGAAATTTTGGATGAAAATTGTACAATTGTTTTCTGTGGAGAAACTCTATAACAAAAATATGTGTCTATTTTCATAAATCCTAATATAAAAAAAATAAGCCATCGTAACATATATGGTTTAAGATTTAAAGGGCAATCCAATACATCCTCAACCAACCGGTGATAAAGGAAAATAATATATGAAAAATATATCTTTTTCAGGGCGCAGTTGGTAAAAGAGAAATTTTTGGTCATTTTTGACATAATTGAGATGCTCCTTTTTAAAATACGGTTCATCGATTAATATTTTTCAAAATTTTATTCTCGCTTGAATTAAAGAAAGAGACTGCACATGTAACCTAATAATAATGTCCACAAATATGTCCTCATGAAAGTGAATTTGCATGGCATAAATAGGACAAGAAAGTGTTGCAAAAAACTTTTTTCTGAGTATTCAAATGTTATAAAATTACAATCTAATCTTATTCAAAACCTTTTCCTATCCTATTCAAATTGTTTTTGTTTTACAAACTTTGCAACTTAAATAAATAAAAAGTCCCAACAATTCCTTGGCTTAATTATTTGATTTTGCATTAATGTTAAAGTAACGTTATTTTTGAAGTTTCATTTTTATTCGTATTTATCCATCTCTATAATACATGAAGGAATCTATACATTATTCTTATAATAAAAAATAACATCAAATAAAAAAAAGGTTCCTTCGTAATACATAAAAACTACTAATACGTAAGTGATTTTGAAGATAAAAAATAATATTAAATAAATTCTTGCGATTCCCAATTTGATTTGGTTCGGGTCGGATTCATGAGATGCTTTCTTGGGAATCTTGGTCATTCTCGACACGATTCATGAGATGCTTCTCTATAAAATGAAGATCGGATATCAATTTTGTCCAAGATTTGGAAATACATTTGCATTGAACAAGAGACCGTATAGGTAACCTGCTAAGGATTTCGACAAGTACATTCTCTGGAATGTGAACCGTAGCCTAGATAGAACAAGAAAGAATGATCAGACAAATTTTATAAAGTATCCAACTAGAGGTTGACTCAGTAGTTAAGAATTCAAATTTCAAGACTATATTTTTATTTTTCAAATTATCTCTTTAGTTGAAATTCTGAATCTGCTATAACAAGCCAGAACAAAAAAGTAAGAAAGTAAGATTAAAATACCCGATCATGAACGTCTACGTCCATGTAATCAATTGAGAGCTGAACCAATTTATTGGTTACGGAGGACAATAGAGAAGAGAACATAATAGAATTTTTCATCATTCTTCCTTTTTTGTGCCATTGTATTACTTAATTTGATTTTTTTAGAGCTTATTATTGAGTGCTTATATTAATTCATCAACATTCCAAATTTGATTTGGTTTATAATTACCATATATTTCAAAGTCCTAATCCTAAATATTTTAGGTGTTAATATTATAAGAATAATTAAATTATAATAATTGTTCCTTAATCCTTAGTCTAAAATAATTGTTCCTTTTATATTCAGAAATTTGATTAGCAAATGACGTATTCTTCCGTTTGACTAAATTTTGAATTATAAATTGCAATGGACATCAGCATCACAAGTGAAAATCCTTTTTAGTTGTGATATTTTTTTGGAAAGTCAATTTGACTAATTTTTAAAGTTAAATTAAATTATATTAATTTGATATTTTAAAATAAAAATTTAAATGTACAAAGACTATACAAAAAGTATTATAAATTGATAACTTTTGCATATCAATATGATGAAAAAATACATCGAAAATGCTAGACAAAATTTGTATCGTTTGACTATCAAAAATAAAACTGTTTCTAAAGAAGTGATATAAAAGATTTTACTGCTTCAAATCTATGTTACTCGAATTCTTTAAAAATGTGGTGAGATGTATATTTGATCTCCAAAATTAGTGCATTTTTGGTCAAAAGGCAAAGAAGCATAACATCTATAGATTCTACATCTAGTGAAATTATAAACAAGCTAACAGTTTTAGTAATAAATTTTGAAACTGGTGAATGAGCAATAGATTAACTAATAAGAGTAAAGGTTATAACATGGTAACTGATAAAAATAAAAATAAAAAGTTTCTCCATCGTCATACATAAGAAATTAATAAGTAAGTGATTTTGGAGAAATCAAACTCTCTGTAAAAGCATGTCCACTCTGAATGGTATCACATCGATGCCATGATTTAAATGGTCTATTGACCGTCCTAAATGTGTGCCCTCTAGATTCAAAATCAATGCACCTGAATAGCACTTCACCATCCGCAAACCTATATTTCGGTGAGGCATTAAAAAGACAACTATCTTTTATTATAGTGAACAATGACATCCAAGATCCCTTGACACCATACTCTTTCAATAACCATACCTTAAAAGTAGTCTTCCCTATAAGAACAAAATTAGAATGAACACAAAACATTCCTTCCAACAGAGAAAGGCCAATACCGTCGGAGCCTGCCTCCAGCTTAATATTTCTTGTGACAAGGATATCTCTCCGTACACTTCATTTGAAATACTAAACGAAACCACCACAAAATAATTTCTTGAAACAGCGACCCAATGAAATGTCGCATGAATAAATGGCAAATACTGCATGTATGAATTGCCAAGAGGATGTTCATCAATCCTTCTCCATAAGCCACTTTTCAACGCGAGAATTTCATTAGGATATTTGGAATTACCTTGGTTCCCGGGCATATGAAGGATCTTATACTCATCATTGATTGAGTCATAACCCAAACCAAAATGAGAAAACATTCCATCCTGGGGATATCTTAGAGCGGGAAGTACTATTGATTCTCTTATGGAGGGATTCCACAACAAAAATATGACGCAATCATTATCACAAACATGTATAACAGCTAAGCCATCGTAACAACAATGGATTATGCAACACCTTGGTTTAGGGATCGAAGGGCAATCAAGTTTAAGCTTTTCTACATCCTCAACCAATTGAACCGGCGATAAAGGACAACAATATATGGAACATCTATTATCCTTAGGGCAACATTGGTTGAAAAGAAGCTTTTGGGAATCTTTGTCATTTTTGGCATGATTGAGATGATTCCTTATAAAGTAAGGATCAGATATCAATGTTATACAAAATTTGGAAACACATTTGAATCGAACAAAAGACTACACAGGTAATCTACTGAGGATTTCGACAAGTATTTTCTCTGGAAAGTTAATTGTGGCGTAGATAGAACACGAAAGAGCGGTCATACAATTTTTATAAAGTATCCAACATTTCAACGAAAAAGACAAAATGGGCATTTACTAACAAATAATAGAATTGAATATGAGATACTTAGCAATTGACCGTGGTACCAAGTAAGTAGCAATGAAACCATGTGTTCACCGGAACCTCCTCAACAAAAAAATATTCTTTATACATATATAAGGTAATATTTTATTGACATATACAAATTTTGAATTCATGAACACAAGACGAGAGGTTGACTCAGTAGTTAGGGTTCAAATTTAAATACTATATTTTTATTTTTCGAACATATATCCTTAGTGAAATATCTGAAAGCGCTATAGCAAGCAAGAACAAATATTAAGAAAGTAAGACTAAAATACCCGATCATCAAGTTTCTTGGCCTTTTGTTTCTTCATGTGTTTCTTAGAAGCAAAATTATTTGGCAATTTTCCATAATTCTTCTTTTCTGCACCATTGTAACACTCAATTTGATTTTCTAGGGTTTGTGATTGACTGCTTATATTATTCATCACATTCCCAATTTGATTTGGTTCGGGTCAGATTCATCAACATTCCCAATTTGATTTGGTTCAAATAAACACGAAAAAAGTTAAATCTTACCATATATTAAGCTTTTGACTATAATCTCTAATTATCCAAATTGAGCTTTACCGTATGTAAAATTAATTTTATTTTTTATTTATTGAATTAAATTCATATTAGTTAACCCCATTTTGTTAATTTTACGCCTTAGCCTCAGTTCTTTTTAAAATATTTATATGTTTTATCAATATATACATTTGTCACACACAAAACTTACTATTATATAGAAGCGGTCAGAAGCAAGTAGTTATCCGTCAAACATGCATGCTTCTGACGGAGGATATTTTTGGAATTTCTATATTTTCTTCATTTTAATTTTTTTTTAATATATTGTATATTTAAAAAATATATAAAGTATTATAAATTATAATAATTAGCAACTTAATATATTTCAAAGAAATATAAAAAAAATGATTGAGTTTCAAAATTTTATCAGTGTCACATAAATTAAAACAGAGAAACGGAGAGTAACGTCTATTATTTGAAATTACGTAAGAGGCACGATTAACCACACTAATTAACAACTTAATAATTTAAAAGATATAAAAGAAATTAAAAGACATGAAAGATATGAACTTAGACAATGAGGATATATATAATTAAATTATAAAAGAAATTAAAAGACATGAAAGATATGAACTTAGATAATGAGGATATATATAATGCAAATACAAATATTTATGGGGAACTTTCACATATAATTACTCAAAAATAGCTTAATTACGTATGCATCATAGCTATGGTGTGCTAATTACGATTTATAGCTACATGTTATAGGGAAGAGAGCGGCGAGCAAGATTGGGAGGGGAAGAGAGGGGCGAGCGAGAGAGGGCAGAGAGTGGGTCGTGAGAGGTGAATTGCATATGTATATCAGTTAGATATTTGTATATATATAATTGGTATACATATGTTTTTGTATATTTGGCGAGCGAGATTGGAAGAGGTAGGAGAGAGGCGAGCGAGATTGGGAGAGGGAGGAGAGAGGAGAGACGCAAGCGAGATTGGGAGAGGGAGGAGAGAGGCGAGCGAGATTGGGAGAGGGAGGAGAGAGGAGAGACGCAAGCGAGATTGGGAGAGGGAAGAGAGAGGCGAGCGAGATTGGGAGAGGGAGGAGAGAGGCGAGCGAGAGAGGGAAATAATTTGTATAATTCGCTCGTTTGTGTAATTTACGTATTTTTGTATAATTGAGTAATACAAAGTCTGGAATTATACAAGTATGATAAAACTCGAAATAACAAATTGATACAAAACAAACATATGAACTTTAAACAGTTATACAAATTATATTATATAAATGACATTATTTAATTATATTATACAAAATTCGAAAACTACACGTTTATACAAATTTTAAAAAGTTATACAAAAGAAGATTGATTGTATATGGTGATAAAACTGAAAAACCAAAGGAAATCATCGTCATATTACAAACCATCGTATACAAATACAAATCAAACGAAGAATTGTTAGTTGTGAATTATACATATGTGGCTAATTATAAAAACTTGAAGGCGGCCCACATAATTACTGGTTAATGTTAGTCGCGAGTGGTAATAGCAAACTATAGCTATGATGAATAATTCAGTAGTATAAATTTGCTTAATCGCGTAATTTTCTCAATATTTATTTAGATGATCAACAGTCAGCACAAATAAAGGCAAGATGTATTTCCCAAATAAAATTTGGGAAAAAATTGGCAAATAGTGTTTGTCCATACAATTTACCATTATTTAGCAAATATTTTTGGCAAATAACCCAAATTTCCAAATACTAGAAAAAACTAGTATTTGGGCCAAATCTCATTATTTGGGAACTTTTAATAATTCAAATTATACACCAAACTTTTATCTTTTACAAGAACACCCTCTATAGTAGTTGTTGTATTGTTTTACACAACTTTTTTAAGTGAACATCAAAATAGTGATGAAATATTAAGTAAATATGAAAGTGATGATATGGTTGTTGATGAAAATGATAACAATCGGCCTAGGGTAACAAAGTCATGTGCTATGTAATACAAACATGTGGTTAGTTTTGATAGTTTTTAAAATTTATGGATATAAACCACATTTCTTAAAAAGGTGAAATATATTTCTGAAATACTATAACCAAACACATGATAAAATTTCACCCAAATATTATTTACCAAAAATATTTGGAAACCTTTGACCAAACGCTAACTAATTTTGTTTGATAAAAGAAAATGAATAGCATTAATTAAAACACGTTATGAACTTATGATAGTCAAAGTTTCATTGTTTGCACATATTGTCGGATAGCTGCCATAAACGTTTCGTCATAACCTCGTCAGCCATAAACCTTTCGTCATAACCTTTGTCATAGAACTTTTAGTACATATTTGGGATTTTATAGGAGATCCTATAAAAAAAACCCAACTCATATGTACTAAAAATGAATAAATTGAGTGCTTATAACATTTTTCACTTATAAATTACTATTATTATCATGGAATTGATCTTCCACATTACAATTAAGGTAGCTCTCAAATTTGTCTTTGTTTCTACTATTGTAACCATAGCATGCTGGTGGTACTTACGCCGCTATCGGAGCAGCCGTATCACTACTAACACCGATGAACATGAAGCTCCTCAAACACCATCACCAGCATCATTTATGAACACATTAGCAAATGTCGAACTTCAGGATGTGTTATAAAATAAGAATGTCATCAAAATTCTCAGGTAAGCAGAAATCATTATGTGGTTGGTCATGTACTGTAGGTACATATTTATATTTGATTTGAGATGACTTCAGAATTTAAATATGATAATTTCAACTTTTTACAATATTGATTGTACATTTGAATTTGGTAGCTTCAGAACAATTCTTACGTACATATAAATTAGCATCCATTTGAATTAGCGGATTAAAACTAGTTGATATAAATATTTAAGTGTTCAAAAGCTAATTATTTTATTTTTTCTTATTCTATAATTGAGAGTTAGCACTTAGAAGGCAGCACACCGTTAACCTGTGTCTTGACCAGCCTACCAGTAATTTTTTTCATTTCAAGTATTATTTGAAGCAATTTTGTGATTATGTGGGGCTTGTTTTTTTTTTTTTTTTTTTTTTTT
>JAJOOR010041778.1:0-15863 GCA_036250505.1 Solanum acaule
TCGCTTTTAGTCTTTAGTTTCAGTTTTGCTAGACCTAGTTGGGGCATGTCCCAACATTTCTAGTCAGTTTAGAGGCTTATTTCAGACATAGTTAGATTTAGCTTAGTATTTTGAGTTCGATATTTCTTTTGTATTAAACTCTCAAATTTGATATATTCAGTTATAGTATATGGGTATTCCCCATCTTTTCAGATTTATTTTTGATTTAGCTTCCGCATCAGTTTATTATCTTTAGTATGTTGATGATCATTCCAGCAGGGTTAGCTTGGGATCACTTGTGGTCCTAGGTCCCGTGTCCACGTCTCGGGGGTAGCTCGGGTCGTGACATAATTCTTCAAAGCTCAAGGAAGAGTCTCGTGTGCGTATTGCAACAGAGATTTCACGGTACTCGGGGCCAAGACCACTTAGAATTTTGACAATAAGTTCATTGTCATTGACAGGCGAACCAACAACATTTAGAGCATCAAAGAGGGAACGAACCTCCTGTAAGTATTATGCAATAGTTTTAGAAGCCTTATTGGTATTTTGTAATTGATCTTGCAAGCTAAAGATGCGAGTATGACTTCTGTTGGCATAGGCTATGTGAAGGAGTTCCGATGCTTTGTTAGCAAATGTTGTTGCGGCAACAATTGGAGCAATGGTAGGATCGACCGATGCCATCATTGCTTGTTGGATCAATTGATCTTGAGAGAACCAAATCTGATAATTAGGATTTGGTACAATAAGATTATTTTGGATAATCGTGGGGGATGGAGCTGTTGTGGTTCCATCAAGATGCCCCATGAGTTGATGCCCGTTTAGTAGCATCACAAGTTGTGCTTTCCAGGTTGAAAAGTTGAGGTTACCTTGTAGCTTAAGAGGTAATTTAGCAACAGGTTTAAATTGCACCACATGAGTGGTGGCAGAAACTATAGAACTGTTGGCAGCAGTAGCATCAGTAACTGGAGCCATAGATGAGCAAGCTCTAAAAGAAATAGATGGATCTAACTTGGTGGAGCTTATAATGCTCTGATACCATATAAAGATTCATATGAGAATGCAATAGGATGATTCTATTAAATTTGGCAGCAAGCTTTTAAATACAAACTAAGCAACTAACTGAACCTAAAGTGCAGGCCACTATTGGCACATTATCTACCACTAACAACTAACTATCCTAAATATGCTCCAACTATCAGGAGACTTATTCAACCTATAAAATATAGTAACAAGAGATAAATAAGGATAGTTAATAACTAGGCGATGTTTATCTAAGACAAACCTATGGTGGCACATAGTTTATGGGACATAGGTAATCGCCACTTGTACATTTGGTGCTTAGCATCAATCCCACAGATTAGTCATTAGTCTTATTCTGTCATATCACTAAGGGACATGGGTAATCACCGCTTTCCTTATCATCCATGGAAGGCACACCAAGTAGCCAATCCAAGCTAGAATTCATTAGAATAACTCCTTAATCTTGATTCATCTTAGGTGAGAAAACCTTTCAACCTAATAAAACCTTTATGTGAGAAAATCCTTTCACAATCATGTTTCACTAGTATGTGAGAAATCATATCATAACAACAACATTGATGCTTTACACTCAAAGCAAGATTAAATCATTTTCATCAATTTCATAAAGAACGTGCCTATCTTCATAAATTCAGCTTTCATAGTTAAAAAGATCCATCATATGATCATAGTCTAGAAATCATGGTTACGCATGGGTTAATGGGATTTTAACTGAAAAATATGCAATTATTTCAATTCATGCATTAAAGGGCATAAAACCATCAAATAGATCATACTTGAAAGGAACTCATGTTAATTAAATAAAACACTAATTGGATTGGGGAATCACGCTTTTCAAAATTGGGGATTCTAAAAACTCTATAGAAGAAAGATGTCATGTCCCAAGCCTACATGTTGGACGTAACTAGCACTTGAAAACCATTGTTGGTTCCCAACCGAACCTCGACCTGGCTCATAACTCAACGAAAGAATTACTTAAGCAAAATGAAAACTAATGATGCAAAATAAACTTTTAAAACTTAATTTAAACTCAACTCCAATAATTTTCTGAAAATAATTTAATAAGTAATCGTTAAATGCCTCATGGACTCAGAACATTAAAACAACAAAGGAAATATGATAGACTCTTCGACCTTTAAACTATCTATGAAGCCTCTACTATTACAGAAGGATTATATGTACAATACCCACTACATCCTAACAAACTAAAAGAAAAGTGGAACCCTTCTGAAGCAAGGAGGCTCACCAAAGCTAACTGGAACAGAAAATGGTCGCAATAGAGCATTTGTTGATGACCCTTAATACTTGTATTTGCATCATAAAAAGATGCATACCAAATGGAATTTGTACATTAAATGCACGAGCATGTAAGGGGAATTCTAAAGCATAAACATAAGCTTGAACTGATAGAAAAGAAACATACTTACCTCT
This sequence comes from Solanum acaule, assembly GCA_036250505.1. NCBI lineage: Eukaryota > Viridiplantae > Streptophyta > Magnoliopsida > Solanales > Solanaceae > Solanum > Solanum acaule. The sequence continues at coordinate 2,449 of JAJOOR010041778.1, forward strand.
TCTCAAATTCACTCAACTCAACTCAAACTCAGCTAAAGGATAGGATACTCAGCTCTAGGATAAGATACTCAACTAAAAGGTAAAATACTCAGCTCGAAGATACTCGACTAATAAAGATACTCAACTCAAGATACTCAACTTAAGATACTCAAGGATAAAGCAACAAAAAAGATGCAATATATGGAAAGCTTTTAAAACAGTAGATAATTACTTAAATGTATGAAAAAAATAGAATAATAACTCAATTGTATGTAAAAATACAATAATAACTCTTATTTGGTAGATTCTCTAACCGACAACCATCAGTATGAGCTATATAATGATACAACATCTCGTGCATGCTGCCAGAACTGTCGTATACCTTGACGAAGTATTAGACATCATCAAATAAGTGGATACACTAACCAATGCTTAAAAGTCAATAAGGAATCATCTAAAAGGTATGACCCTTTCTACTCACATTCGCTACATGGTTTATGAGGACTTTGAGGTGTGTGAACTCGTCCCCTTATTAGTGCTCAATACTATTTCCAATAATATAACTCATGCTCATATGTTTAAAAACATTTCTTGCACCTCAAACTTTGAGATTATTACTCAAAAGGTTTCCCTTAAAAGAGATTATACTAAAAACTCCTCATGAACTCATTTGGAAATCAATATTTCCTCTCTTTTTAAATGTAAAAACATTTACTCTTGGGAATGCTTAGTTTCCATATATTCATTTTGAAATATGGAACTCAACTCTCCTCATCCTCATACTCAAGTACTCAAGTTTTAAAATAAATTATAAATAATTGTAAAAGACTTCTCAAAATAGGGTTCATGCCAAATTATGGACGTGAACGACTCAATTCAAGGTTTTCAATAACCATATATAGAACTCAATGTTCAGAACTCAACAGCTCCAAAACTCAAGGACTCAATGATACTACTCATCTCAAGAATGCTCGACTCATAGGGTAAATAAGGAATTATGGGCATAAACAACTCAACTCAAGGACCTTCATGGGTAACATGTAGTATTCCCATAATTAGGAATATAATCTCAAAATGATTAGGAACTTAATGCTCAAGAACATAGAACTCGAAGATATTAACCCTCTCAAAGATACTCAATTTATGGAGTTCATGCAGAATTTATGAGCATGAACGACTCGACCCAAGGTTCTAAATAACAATATAGAACTCATGTGTACGACTCTTCTCATTCTCATAATCACTTCCTCTAAACATATCTCATATCAATAGTTGATCTCAAGGGATTCACAATATTACTCAAACACTTTCTTGAACTCTACTCTTGACTCTTTCTTGAATTTTAATTATGAATTCAAGAGATATGATTCATGATATGAAGGATCTTGTGATGATCAAATGTGATTTAGAATAGTAATATCAGGAAGGGAGTGAAGGTGCACTTTTAAAGAACTCAGATGGGGCGAATGGTGTAAATAGGAAGGGGCAGGAAACCCTGGAGCACTCAGTGGCGCGGGGTGCGTTGCCCTAAACATCAGAACCCATTTTCTGGGGCAATTTTGGCTCGGCGCGCTAGCCTCCTGCCCAGAAATCTGTCGAATTTTCTTCTTCGATATTTGGCCCTAATTCACTTATAATCGAATGGTTTCTTCCAAATTCTCTTACACAACTTAATTACATGAAAATATACTCAAAAACTCTCAAGAACAATGCTCAGTGACATGATACTCGCCTCAAGAACTCAACCAAACATCATAATTCAAGAATGAAGAACAACACTTCAAGAATTCCATCAAGAACCTCAATATACTCAATCTCAAGAATGAATTTGAAAAAGTGGAAACTCATGATTGGTGTGTGGGTGAACGAACCCAACACTATGAAAACTTACATACCTCTTAAGGATCAAATACTTGGCAAAATCCCCCAAAGATCGCAAGAATCTTGAACGCTATACGCTTTTCTCCCCTTTTCTCCTCTTGAACTCCTCTCAAACCCTAAGCATGTTTAGAAATAACTAAAACTGATTCAAATCAGTTTAGACCCCTAAAAGGTTAACAAAAACGAGCTAGGATAGTGTGGTAAGGAAAAGACCAAAAATACCTCATTAATTCGGGTAAATTTCCTTAACTGGACAGGCTGAACTCAAATAGGCATATCTCCCTCATCCAAACTTGAAATTTACAAAACTCGGTGGCATTGGAAAGAGGACTCAAAAATCTTTCATTTGATACTTTATGGGTCTCCTAACTCATCATGTGCTAAATGTTATGGTTGTTTAAAGTTGACCCAAAACTTAAAAGAACTTACAGATGACATGCATGAATTTTCTTTAGTTCTTTTTAGAACTCAAGGTGCTACATCAAGTAACCTTAACACTTAACAAAATTTAAATTTCTCGGTAAAATCTTACTCACAACGAAGAATGGTTCGAGTCTTAGCTCTAAATTTTTTGGGGTGTTACAAAAGAGCTACATAGGTCAATACTATCATATCTTAGAGTTCAAAGCCCAAAACCTATGGTGGAAATTGAAACTTGAATGGAACCCTAGCTCTTCTTCTTCTTCCTTAGACTTGAGAGGATGAACTTGATTAATTTTAGAAATTTAGGAGAATGAATTGAAAGTAGGTAAATTGGGGTAAAAAATAATTATATAAGGCTTAGGGTGGAAAGAAAAATGACATAGTATATAGTTAAAACGGATAGGGAAAAGACCAAAAAACCCTTTAAAATAACTACCAACCACCGTCAATGATTGGACCTATGGTCTGCACGTCAAACTACATACCTTCCTGGTCAACAGTTGGTGGGGTTCAGGGACATGAATTTGGACCTTCCATGGATGGGACCTATGTATGGCGCGTTGATCCACTTACAGACCGTACATTTTTACTACCCCTATAAAACTCCTTACACTCGGACACTATATGTTCCCCCATGTTCAACTGGATTCCATGATAGTACAAACCACCACAAAAGCCTGGGATAAGTCACATTGATGAGATTACCAAATGACTGAATCATCTAGCCTACCAGTTCCAACCACCTTCGTGACTCTACAAAAAAATAAGCACTAATATTGCCCTTAGTAGAGGGCATGTAAACCTTACCCTGGTACTAATCATCGACCAATAGTCCCGTAACCACCTCATATTCATCGATTTTATCGTGGCCTCGAACTCCTCATTGGGAATGTTCGACACCCTAAAACATCATTCACCCTGTGCATATCCACAAGGCTATCTACCTCTTGGAGGCAAAGGGAAGGTTGTGGAGCATCCTAGAGGTTGGGTTGGAAAAGAGCATATAACTCTCTCTCCTATCCTAAGAACGTATACCGAGGAGGCTTGACCAAGGGACCCAATCCAAACTCGTGGATCTAGTGGTACAAGAGTTGGTTCCTTCTCTTATGCTCTCTACATACATAATGCTCTTTCAAAGCATAAGATCATAGTCTAGTAATCCATGAACCACTCCTGACTAGTATTTTGTTAAGGAGTCCCACGTAATGATAATTTGTTCCTGATTGGCATCATTTTGAGTTATGTATCTACAAATGTATGAGTTTCAAGTTAGAATGATAAAATCTCCTAAGAACAACCTTTGAAAGAAAATTCTTGTTTTGGCCGAAAAAGTAGGCTACTGCGTAGTAGACTTCTGCTATAGAGGGAAATTTTGCACTATGTAACCCTTTGCTATAGCTTAAAACAAGGAATCTATAGTGACCTACATTATCGCTACCACAAAAGGGTGCATAAATTGCGTCGGTTGGCCCAAAAATATCATTTTTACCAACTTTATTACAAATTAGTGTTTCTAAAGTACCTTAGTATCAAAATATACAAGAATCCGGGAATTCCAACTCCTAAGTCATTCCCAAATCGAAGTTTCTACTAGAACAACCTTTTAACTATCACTACTATTTTAGAGACAATTTTCCCCTTCATGTTGTAATCCTTTTGCCCAGAAAGATGTAGTAGCATTGTAAATGTAAGGGAGAGCCCTATGCTGCAACAATTTCATCAACCAAGTGCAAATTTCAAATTTCAAAATATCAACCCAACCACTCTATTCTAATCTACTGATTTCTAGTATGCAATAGCCTTTATGTGTATTATGTAGTATAAATAGTATAGAGCATAATTTTTACCTCGATTTTGATGTTCAGGATAAAGTGATAAAAGAGAGTTTGAATAAGTTGAGGAACTGAAGGAGAGAAATAGGAGTGAATATACATTCCCCTCCCTCTTAATCATAATCTGATTCCCAACCATCCGCTATTGTGGTTGGACAACTGCTATAGTTGTTGGACAACCGCTATAGTGGTAATTTAACCGTTATAGTGATCAACTCAATTAGTGAAAATAAAATTTTGTTGTGTCTTTGTGCCTTCAAGTTTCACCTACCTTGGTATTCTGGAGTACCTAGGACGTTGTAAATTCAAGAGAGTCGCATTGATAAGAAATTCATCCTCATCATTATTCATGTTTGGCGATATACTTCCATGATCGGTTTGTCTTCCTCTCTGCCGTAATGTTCATTTGGAGATGAATGAGGAGTAAATTGGTATCTATTGTAACGATCTGATTTGTATTATTAAAATGCAAATTGTAATCCCCAAATATTTCATGAAATTTGGTGTCAAATTTTAAAATAGTGGCACATAAGAAAATTGTTAAAATTGAACTGATCCTAGATGACATCAACCTGTAATAAAGAGAAGCTTCCCTCTATAGCGGCTCCACTATAGTGCCTGCATGGATGCGACACGGAGCTCATAGAATCTAACCCTAGAAATCATGAGTTCTTATATTTTTCTTCCCATATTTTTTGACAAAATGGGTGAAGGTTACTCTGAAAATTCCCCTAAGCCACTTTGAGCTTGAGAACAATAGAGGAGAGTTATTTCCATGCAATGAAGGGTAAGACCCAATGATTCTTGGTCGACATTCGTTAAGATTCACCCACAAAGAGAAAAGAGTTGCATATATAGTCTTTTAACAACTTCTTATCTCCCAGATAGGCTAGATTTTCTTATCTGAGTAGTTAGACCTATATTTATCCATGTAATATCTTGTAGATGGTTGGGAGATTTTAAATATAGGCCTTAGGTGTAGAGGCAAGAGGGAAGAATGTATGGTTATTTATGGTTGGGATGGTGGTGGACTTGATTAGTTATTTGTTGACATTATTACATTGGTTGGTGTTATGCTCGGAAAGGTAATTATGACTAATCGGATTGTGATAAAGAAATATTCAGGAAGGAATTACCTTGCATAGGTGATGGTTTTTGTTTTCCATTTTATGTTTTATGTGCTTGTTAGCTGCATCATTAGTAATACATGCAGATATATGATTAGAAAAAATTGAAAGATATATTGTGAAGTAAAACATGTTGTCAATCGCATGCAATGAATATGTTACCGAAATGTACTTGTGTGACTGTGACTCATCATTGTTGTGTTTGTGTTATGTGTATTATTGTTATTGGATCGGGTGCCATGCATGTACATCTATATACATATATTGGATCGGGTCCCACAACGGTACACATTTGTTGGATTAGGTGTCACGCAACACATTCACACACACAAAGACACATATATATATGTCAAGGTTGTTACATGTTATTATTGAGTTACTGAGTTATGTGTGTGTAAATGCTGGGGTGGTCTCTTGTGTGGACCAAAGTGCCATGTTTAATGTTATAGGTTATGATTGGGAGATTATTGGGAATTTGGGTTATTTTACAATGATGGTTAGAATTTTGTATATATGTAGTCAATGTGGGGCTACTTTTTCATTTATCGTATAATGGGAGTGTGTAAGGTAGGGAGTGACAAATTAACAGTCTGATGTTCGGGGAAAATACTTTTGATAGAAGGCTTTTGGATATAATCTGATGTGAATGGAGTTGGCAGCGAAAGGAGATAGGGCATATTTAATTTCAAGGTAATGATAATTGTAATGAGTGTGGTGAATGGGTGGATTAGGGCTCAAATTCTATATTAAGGTGTGTGTCTCTTTGATTATTTTGCATGATATAATATGGTGGGTTCAGATGAATTGATGATACCTACCAATACATGTCATTTGTACTAATACTACTCTTGATATGCCACTTGACATAGTCTAATTGGAGGATTCTGTGATATTTCATAGGTAAAGACGATGATGATTTCTGACAGCTTCTACTCCTCCTTCCTTATGGTGGGAGTTGCATCGTAATTTTGTTTGTACGTTGTATCATTTTAGTAGATCTTTTACCTTTTTAGATTAGTTCCTTGGGAGGGTATTTTTTTGGTCAAATGTAAAAAAATGATCCTTAATCATGAGATTTCATGACTATCTAAATTATTAAAGAGCTTTCTTATGTTATAATTGCTTCTGTATTTTCCATTTTTAAAAGTGAGTGGTAAGGGTTCTCCTATCTACTTTTTAAAGAAGATACCTGTACGGACCAGTGGATTTTGGTAGTAATAAGGTAAAAGATAAAACTTAAGTATATTACCCACCCTGCATAAGTTCTAATTTTATCCATAAGATAGGTGTTCATGACATTTTAAGACAGTAATCATACTTGATTGACTAGAATTTCTTCATTATAGGCAAAAGTTAGAACATAGGTTTTTTCCTAATTGACATAAGTTCTAAGTTTTACAAATAACAAAAAAACCGAGGATATTTCAAGATTGGAATACTATTGAATTGATCACAAGTTATGCATTATAGGGAAACATTTGAACTTATGCTTTATGGAAAACATATATTCTTCTAGCGGATATTTTAAAGCTTGCGGTCATTTTTCTTAATGATTTTATTATGTGAGGCAAAAAATTTAGACCAGACACTTTGGGGACTAGGCGTAAATTTTAGCCATTTTCGGACCTTTTCAAGCCTAGATCAAAGAAACCTAGTCCAAATACCAAGACATATCCAAACTATAATCTTATTAAATGGATAATATCCCTCCCTTTTTTATTTGAAATAAATAGCCAAGTTATCAAATGTTTTTAACTGAATTTAAAAATGAATCATAACAAAGGATACTAATTATGGATGATGTTAAATATTTATGACGTTGTAGATAATACTTAGCAGGAATGGTGGTTGATATTATTAGGTGCTAGTAGCCCTTGAGAATGACAATTTATGGTGGTGATAAATAATGACACCGGTTGAAAATATATATAATGATAATTGATGAGGATGATTGTCATGTAATTACTCATCCATTCATCTCCTCTATTTCCCAATTTTTTTAAGTCTTTAGATCTTTGTTATAGTGACCCCAAGTTAAGTATGACTGGTTGGGACTAACAGATCATTTGTCGGATCGTTAATTTGAGTTTTATGCAAGCTTTCGTGTTTTGGAGCTTCTACAGTTTATATGGTTGATTTCAATCAAAATTCATGTAAGACAGCCTCAAAATCTAATTATGACGGTTCTGTTAGCTCTGAAATGTCCAGTTTGGTCTAGAATGACCTTCATGCGGATCCCGAGACTGATGGGCTCATTGTGAACCTTCTGGTAGAATTTAACTTAAAATAGAGCTTGGGTATGGGTCCCACATTTTATCGAGATGACCTCATATTCAAGTTTTGATCATTCTGTTGCTTCCATAATGTCACATTCGATAGGGTAGCATATTTCATTTGCACGTATGAAGTTCCGAATGAATCTCGTTCTCCCTATCAGGGAATTTCAAAAAGAAAACCAGCTGATGTGCATCAACTGGTGCACCTCAAAAAGTTTCTTCAATTTCGTGAACCTAGGTCCATGCTCTTGAAGGCCGGTTTCCTAGACCTACCGTTCATAAATCCCATGGCCACGTTTGTGATACCTTGATAGCCTTGGCTTGTGCATTCGCGAGACACCGACTGCATTTGCAAAGGGTTAACTCTTGTGCAGTAATTTCAAAGCACGCGTAATTGGCATTTAGGTAGGCTATTGTCTACTTTCTTGATTGACTTTATTAGATGATGTTTACTTTAAATTACATGTGATTTAGGTCGGTATTTGTTTAGTATTAGAATTTTTTCCATCTTTTCTAGATTTTCGTAGAAGCGTTGGATTTGTTGTTGGAGTTGGAGTCCTTAGTTTAGGCTAGTAAGGATAGGTTGGTAGCCTTACTTATAGTATAAATTAGTGTGATTGTCCTTGTTAAGATTGATACTTGTGTCCTTAGGCTAGGATTAAGCCTTAGATGCCATAGAATGTGTTAAATTGCCCTTTTAGCATTGAGATGTTACCTATAGGGTTTGAATTGGGTTTCTAACCTTCTGTTAGCTATTGAGACCTTAGTGGCTCATTGTAGACCTCAACGATTGTGAGTCAAAGCATTGTATTTGGGGATAAGGTATCAATCCTTGAGCTATATCTCTTTTTTTTTAATTATGAAGCTCTTTTGGATTTCTTCATCCTTCTGAGGAGTGTTAGCTTGTTATGTCTTCTTCGATCCTAATGTTTTATTTTTGGGCCCGAGGATGTCGTCGAGGACCAGCTCAATTCCAGGCTAGTTCCTCAACCTTGGTAGCGAGTTAGGGTTGGTATTGTATTTCTGATTTTGGGTGCCTTGTTTGGATGTTGGTGATGACATGCATTGCATTGGTCGCTCATTCTCATGTGTTTTGTCGTACAATCCCTATTCATGCATTAGTTGATCATTACTAGTTTTGGAGAAAGACTATTTTCACTCGATTTCTATTTTAAATGGGTTTTAATAGGAGTTGTACCACGTGGATTACTTTATTAAACTAATTTTCAAGATTTTTGAGGCATCAAGGAAATTCTCGTTTTCTACTTGAAACATTAAGGGGATATGGGATGTGCTCAACGTTATACATGACTAGTGAATGTGTTGTCGCTCTTTCCTACATTAGTTTGGCTACTCATACCTTCGGTATCACGATAGAGATAATTCATTGTAAGTCCTGGTTTGGGTCCAGGCAGTGTATACGGACTTCCTGCGTCCCTTATGGGTCCCTCTGGCCGTGTGTTCTACTGTAAAGGAAGAGAGAACTGCATGAGTCCTACCTCGCTTGATCAGGATATGAAGTCGGTGTTGAAACTTAGACTTTAGCAACTTATTACAATATTATTTATTCTGACCTATTTAGATTCACTAAGTAATTGTAACATAAAAAACCGATGCACTTAATGATTGAAACATTATTAATTTAAAATTACAATATTTATTTAGTGCAAATAAATGAAAGTTTAGTAATATCGTGTGTAAGACCTACAAGTATAGTTATGTAGAGATATGAAATGCAAATTAATTATTATTACCAAAATAAATGCACAACACTGTCTTTTATTATCATAATATTAAGAGTTCTGAAGTTAAATAAATAATATTAGCAATTTTTCATTTGTCGTCTTACATTTTTATATAATAAAGGGTATTTAAATACTTGAATATCAAATAAATTAGTTCAATGAGTTTTGTTGGGTCTGTTTTATATTTTAGATTTTCTTTGTTTAGATATTTAATTATTTTATTTTTTTAATACACTATAAATTATCTCAATTATTTATCTTTTATCATTAAGTTACGTCTATCTCTGAAGATTTTTAAATGACCAAAAAAGGACTAAAAGAGAAATATAGTTAAAAGATGTGAAAAGGACAATATTAACACCATTTTCGTAGATTTTATCTGCACATTATGGGGTAGTTAGAAAATTAGATTAAAAAATTTCAGATCTAGCGGACAAAATTTCCTTGGATTTTTCCCTCTCTTTTTTCAAAGGGCTAAATTATCTTTCCCCAACTCTTGGAATTTTAGGGTTTAACTCAATTAATTCCCTCTCTTCATCATCATCTTTATAGAGTAAGTTCCCCCGATCCAAACTGAAAAGGTTAGTAATTTGTAATTGTCTTTTTTTATTTGAATTTCTCGTATGCTTGAAACTATTTGCGATATGCTTATCAATCCATATATATTATAAGTATTGGGTTAAATTTTGGTTCAATTCTTCTGTGGGTTCCTTTGTTTTGCAGATCTAATTGTTACTCTTACATATTAAGAGCATGTTTGGATGGACTTAAAAGTTGACTAAACCTACTTTTAACTTTTGAAAGTGTTTGACAAAGTTAAAAATGACTTAAAATAAGTTTTAAATGTCTTAAACTTAGTTAAAAACTAAAAGTAGGACTCTTTATACTTTTTATTTTTTAACTTAAAAATCATTTAAAGTTTGATTTTTTATTTTCTGACGTAAAACAATTTTTTTCAGCCAATCCAAATAGCCTCTAAGAGTCATCATTGTTATTTGGGGAAACGAGTGCTTTAAAAAGAGGGTTCTAATAAGTGGTTGTATATATTAGAGCTCTTAGCCCTTAGGGTACGAATGTTTTCATTTTTCTATTTTCAAGATTTAAACTGACAATCTACTTGTCTGAGGTTAAACTTTCACCACATTTTGTTATTGTTACTTAGTTACTCTAACAAAATTTATAGAAGGAGAAAAATAAATTTGAAACAACAGCAAAATAATATTGTTGACCCTTTTAGAAATTCATTTTTCATTAAACTGTTGGTATGAAGGCCCTTTTGTATGATTCATGAATGCAACTTTACGACTTTTTCAGAAATATGTATGTATAGTTGTTGGATTATGAAAGTACCAGTAGATCAAAATGTTCGATTCTAGACTCATGTTAAAGAAATATTCTCGAACATTAAAAAAATAAAAATGAGTCTAGCCTAGATAACTCAAATGCTTAGCAATGACTTGGGACATAAAGGACAACAAATCTATGTTAATAGACATATCTTTTGTAGCTTAAGATATTACTTTTATTTAGAGTAGGTTTTGTTTCATATTCTTCAAATTAAGCTTGCTGAAAATAGTCATAACTAACACAAAAAATATTTAGTAGAGATGAATGAGAAGGAAAAAAAGAAAAACATTAAAAGGACCAAAGTTTTGTCCAAGCGAGATCATATACATACCAAACGAAAAATAATCAATACAATTTTAAGGAGACAAAAAAACAGCGAGAATAAACATACATAAAAGGGAGTAAACTTTGAGACATCCAATGATGAGAACAAATCATTCTAACCAGAAAAGTTCTCGTGTTTCAAAATAACATACCTTAGAAAATTGACTAATACTTCAATAAACTTTTAATCCTTAAAGTACTCATAATATCCAGTGCTAAAATTTAGTAAAAATAGATAACAACATAAAAACAAAAAAATATGGGCATATAAAGTTAATAACTCTGAGAGGATTCTCCAAAGAACACAAAATCTAATCCTTGTATGTGAAGAAATGACGTTGTTGATGAAAAAAGTAGATATTTGTAAGGTTTTTTTTTATTGTACCTTCAACAATTCCAGTAGAGAAAACTTGGTTGAATACTCAATTAACGTTTGTTATTTAATATGTACTAACAAATACTTATAACATTAATATTGCAGTAACATAAACAACAAAACTTAAAACATGTACTCAAAATAATAATTAATAATATAAGCATATATTAATGACTGTAAAAACATACTAGATCAAAATTAGAATGAAACAAAATGGAAAAAATGGAGCCCTTTTCGAACAAAGAAGACGACTATAGGATCGAATTCGCTCTTCAAGAAACTGCTCGTTTCGTTGTTTTAAAATGAAACGAAATTTCTCTATTTATAGACAAAAAAAAGTAGTGTGAACAAATGATTATTGTGTCTTATTGGAATGGTCACAACCTTTCATAAAACTTGAAACTTTTCATAAAAGTGGCAACTTTTCATAAAAGTCACAACTCTTCATAAAAGTCGCAACTCTTCATAAAAGTCACAACTTTCCAAAAAAGTCATAACTTTTCATAAAGGGGAACATAAGCAATGGTGTAAGTGAGCAACTCAATAGGAGTAAATTACACAAATGTTTACTTGTGTAGAAGAAGAAGAATAAGAAGTTCAGAATTTTCGTTGTTTTAAAATGAGAGAAAAAGCCTCTATTTATAGAGGACAAAGGGTAGTGTGAACAAATGTTTGTTGTGCCTTATCGGAAATGTCACAACTATTTGGAAAAGTTGAAACCCTTCGAAAAGGTCATAACCTTTCATAAAAGTCGCAACTCTTCATTGAAGTCGCAATTTTTCATAAAAGTCACAACTCTTCATCAAACTCAACTGTTCATAAAAGCACAACTTTTCATAAAAGTTACAACTTTTCATGAAAGGGGAAGGGTAGTTTTGGATATAAATAAATTTAAAAGGAAATTTTTGCTTGTGGTGGCCCCACATTGGCGGGACTAGGATTCTCCTTTATATAAATATATGATATGATATGATTGGCATGATCTGTATGATCAATTATTAGCTGTCTTATATTATCTTTGTTTTGTTGTTGAATTTCATGACTTACTTGACTATTAAGATATAACAAAACAAAGCTAAAATTATCAGGTGTTTCAACCTTCATCCCGAGCCTTACTTCCATATGTATAAATATATCTGTATATATTTTTTTCATATTTTAGATTTTAGGTAGTATTTCAAATTGACTTTTTTCATTTCATGATTCCTCAAGAATTAGGAAAGGCGAAGGCAAGACTAGAAGAAAAGGCCTTGAACAATGAACGTCTACGAGAAGCAAGATGAAAATAGACAATTCAATCAGGAAAACTATACAATGAGTTGGGAATAATTTTCCAAAATTTTCTTTCGCTTCAAAACAAATGGAAGGAACTCACAAGGGAGAACAAAGATGCAACACTAATTAGATGCCACATAAGAGTTCTATACTATTGTAAATTTATCCTTGATAGTGATTATACTGAGTTACTTTCTCTCAGGTTCTACTATTATTCATTCATCTATTTTTTGGTGAAATCCTTGGCAATATCGATTTCCATTAATATCTAGTAGTAAGTTCACCATGGCCTCTTTCTTTCTCTTCTGAGATTTCTATTCTCTATTTTTGAAATTTTTTTACAAGAATTTTATTACCAGAGCAACTATCAAACTAAAAAATAACATCTAGTATATCAGACTAACTACTGCTATTTAAATACAACTAGGCGTATATATTGATATCTTCAAAATTGCTTCCTAAGCTCATCCTCATGGATCCTCTAAAGAAGATATCTTGTACAATCCTCTAAAGAAGATAACAACTTCTGGATCTGAACTTTTAGCCTGGAAGACAGTGTTATCCCTTCGAATTCAAATACTATAAACTTATGCTGCCAAGACCTTTTTGTAAAATGCAGCAGCCTACTTGCCTTTATTTGTTCCTATTCCAAATCTGAAGCCTATTTAAATGCATACGTAAGCACTCAATTCTAATGGAAAATCTCACTCCATATGCCTTTGGTGTACTTACATATGAGTTACAAGTATTTTTGGTGATATATTACAAATTTTCTGAATTGTTATCTGAAAGTTAAGGAAGGAGGGATGGGGGGGGGGGGGGGGGGGGAT
>JAJOOR010041779.1:0-14419 GCA_036250505.1 Solanum acaule
CGGATTTTCGAAAAACGAAATGAATCTTTTTATATACAGCTAAACAAATTTCCGGTAACTTCCGAAGCACATTTTAAGAACTTTTTGGGTCAAATTCAATTATAACCATTTCATTAAGTTCTCGACTCCAAACTCACATGTGAGGCTCTAGTTTCACTCTATCATTTTCCGGGTCGTTACATTATAACTGTGGTAAGGCTGGTCACAAGTCTTGTGACTTTCGTGCTCCAAGAAAGGACAAGGACAAAGGAAAAAGTCAAGCAAACATTGTGAAAGAGATGGAAGATACAAATGACCTATGTGCAATGATCTCGGAGTGCAACTTAGTTGGAAATCCCAAGGAGTGGTTTCTCGACTCAGGTGTCACTTGACATATCTACTCTGCGAAAGAAGCCTTTGTAACATATACTCCTGCTGAGTTCGATGAAGATTTGTTCATGGGGAACACAACAACAACAAAGATTGCAGGAACTAGGAAAGTGATGTTGAAAATGACATTCGATAAGGTGTTGACTTTGTACAATGTTCTACATGTTCCTACTATTAGGAAGAATTTAGTTTATGTTGCACTACTCGCTAAGAACGGGTTTAAGTGTGTCCTAGTTAGTGACAAAGTTGTAATAAGTAAGATTGAGATATTCTTAGGAAAGGGATACCTCAATGAGGGTCTCTTCAAACTGAATGTAATGGATGTTGACAGTATTAATAAGAATTTTTCTTTTGTTTACTTATTGAAGTCAAATGATTTATGGCATGCCTGTTTGGGACATGTAAAATACAAAGCCTTGCAAAAATTGATTACTTTAGAAGTGTTGCCAGATTTCAAATGTGATAAATCTAAATGCAAAATTTGTGTAGAAAGTAAGTTTGTTAAACATCCTTATAAGTCTATTGACAGGAATTCAAAACCTTTAGACTTAATTCACACAGATATATGTGATATGAAGTCAATATCATCTCACGGTGGGAAAAAGTAGTTTATAACTTTTATTGACGATTGCACTCGATTTTGTTATGTATATTTGCTTAATAGTAAGGATGAAGCAATTGATGCATTTAAGCAATCCAAAAATGAAGTGGAGAATCAATTGAATCTAAAGATAAAAATGATTCGGAGTGATAGGGGTGGGGAATATGAATCTCCTTTTGCAGAGATATGTTTGGAATATGGTATTATTCATCAAACTACTACACCCTATACACCACAGTCAAATGGTTTGGCAGAACGAAAGAACAGAACATTAAAGGAAATGATGAATGCCTTGATAATCAGTTCTGGTTCACCGTGAAACCTGTGGGGATGGGGGGAACTATCCTTACGGCTAACAAGATACTCAATAGGGTACCCCATAGTAAAACGCAATCGATTCCATATGAGTTGTAGAAAAGAAGGAAATCCAACTTGAAAATTTTCAAAGTGTGTGGGTGTTTAGCCAAGGTAGAGGTTCATTTACCCAAGAGGGTGAAAATTGGACCCAAAACAGTGGATTGTGTATTTATTGGATATGTTGTGAACAGTAAGGCCTGTCGGTTTTTGGTTCAAAAATCTGATAATCCTGAAATTCATATTAATACGGTAATTGATTCAAATAATGTTGAGTTCTTTGAACACATTTATTCATATAAAATTGAATGTGAGTCGACAAGTGAAAGACCTAAACGACTACGAGAAGAATCAACAGAAAATACACTACCTAACGAGGATCCTAGGCGTAGTAATTGCCATGGAAATCCACTTCTTTCGAACCAAATTTTGTGGCATTCTTTCTTGAAAATGAGCCTCAAACATTTAAAGCAGTTATGTCTTCGTCTGAGTCAACTTATTGGAAAGAAGCAGTCAATAGTGAGATCGAATCAATTTTAAGTAACCATACTTGGGAATTGGCTGATCTTCCTCCAGGAAATAGCCCTTTAGGATCAAAATGGATCTTTAAAAGGAAAATGAAAGTCGATGGGACTATTGACAAATATAAGGCTAGACTTGTAGTCAAAAGATACAGACAAAAAGAAGGTCTGGACTACTTTGATCCATACTCTCCACTAATAAGGATAACATCAATTAGGATGTTAATAGCACTAGCGACAGTGCACGATCTTAAAATCCACCAAATGGATGTAAAGACAGCCTTCTTAAATGGAGAGTTGAAGGAAGAAATTTACATTGAACAACCTGAAGGGTTTGTAGTTCCTGGTAAGGAAGAGAAAGTGTGCAGACTTGTGAAGTCACTTTATAGGCTCAAGCAAGCACCCAAACAATGGCATGCATTTGACCAAATAAAGTTGGCAAATGGATTCAAGATTAACGAATGTGATAAGTGTGTTTACATTAAAAACATTCCAAATCATGAAGTCATTGTTTGTATGTATGTTGATGAAATGTTAATAATGTGTAAAGATATTGACGATATAAATGCTTCTAAACGAAAGTTGTCCAGCAAGTTCGATATGAAGGACTTAGGAGTTGCTGATTTGATCTTAGGGACCAGGATTCTCAAAAGTCCTCAAGGACTAACATTATCTCAATCTCATTATATTGAAAGAGTATTGGACAAGTTCAAGTACTTGAATTTTAACATTGTCAAAACTCCAATTGATATGAGCCTTACATTTCAAAAGAATGAATGTTAAAGTGACTCTCAATTGGAATATGTCAGAGTGTTAGAAAGTTTGATGTAGCTTAGAACAAGTCATCATGGCGGTAACTTTATCTAGCAGACTGGAGATCCCAAGAGCTAGATTCAAGGATAAAAATAAATTTGTGACTGACGATTAGACATTGTCAATCAACTCAATCCATTCTCATAATGAAGACAATGATCAGGAACGAGATTAAAATATTAAGGCTTCTTAATGAGTTAATAAAGCTTAAAGTTTTTATTAATTTGCTAAGTTTGGCAGATTTGACCAAATAGTGTATCTACGCGATGACACGGTTAGAAATCACCAATGTGAGTGTGAAGTGTAAGCCGCTTCAAAGAGAATTTTTTTGTCAAAAGCCTATTCTCTATACACTCATGAAAGCAAGAGGTGTTCATGGCTGAAACGAACACAACCATAAGAACCATAAATGGTAAAAGGTTAATTGTGTAATGGTTGTCTAGGTATACACCAAAGCTCTACGGTTCAAAGATATCGCATCTACCGATTGACCGAGTATATCCGACATATGTTCACTACGGAAAGTCTAATGGGAAACCTACTTATCCATATGCAATTGATTCATTCTTGTAAATTACGCACTCGTCCGTGCATTCCTTATGTTATAACCATTCTCCATTCATGTGGGGGATTGTTGGGTATATAGCAAGAGTTAATGGAAAATGGAGGGAAGATGAAAAGAGAGAAGCTTGAAAAGTTCTCTTATGCTTTAGTAAAAAGGCTTTTCTCCCTCATTAGTGGTGGAAAGAAAAATAGAAGTGTTTAAATAGATAAATATTTGTATTAGTTGTTAAAAGGGTTGAAAAGAGGGACCCCCGCTCGCATCGTCGTCGTCATCGCTCGCTCGGCTCGGCTTTGGCTTCGGCTTTGAAAATGATCGAGAGATTTATTTTTTGGACAAAGTTTATTTTAATTATTTAGTTAATTATTTATTTAATTAAATTAAATTAAATGGCCAAAACGTTTCAATTATTTGGTTAATTAACCGAAACGTTCCGACCTGACTCGGATCTGCGCGACCCATTTTATTTAAAACACTTTCCCATTTTAATTTGAATTTGCTGCCGTTGGAGATGACTGTTCTGAAAGGTTGCAACTTTCAAGAACAGCCATGACCGTGTGAAAGGTTGCAAACTTTCTGGAATGGTCGTGTGGTTTCTGAAAGGTTGCAACCTTTCGGAACCTGTGCTTTGGCTATACATACTAGTGATTCTCTAGAATTTTTACTTACGAAAATTTCTGATTTCTTCTTCTTCTGCACAAATTTTATTCGTGTACTTTACTGTCGTTAAGTGGCTCGCTGACACCAGAGTTTTGGATATAAATACACTGGTGTTGAGATCATTCTATCTTGGGAGGACATATT
This sequence comes from Solanum acaule, assembly GCA_036250505.1. Classification (NCBI taxonomy): domain Eukaryota; kingdom Viridiplantae; phylum Streptophyta; class Magnoliopsida; order Solanales; family Solanaceae; genus Solanum; species Solanum acaule. The sequence goes on from JAJOOR010041779.1 coordinate 4,025, forward strand.
CCAAATCAAAACTCGGATACTAGAGGGGAATAATTTCCTTAAGGGGACACTGTGCATTCAGTGGGCTTGATCTCCTTTCCGTTTTGTTTATTACAGATTCTGGTATGTTTTACAAAATTTAGTTTTTGTTAATTAATTTGTGTTCTTCACTGTGTTATTTAAACTTTGGTAACTTAGTGTTTCTGCAAAGTTTTTTTTATCACTAATATTGTTTAGAATATAGATTGCACAACAAAAAGAACCATGTTCTTGGCGAAAATCGACGAATCTTGAAGAACTCTTGAAAACCTCGCTTTTCTCCTCTTGAAACCTCACTCTAAAAACCCTTAAAATACTTTAAATAACCAATTAGAATCGTCCCCCAACTAAACAAGACTTAAAAGCAATTTACCAAACCACCCCTCATTAGGCCAAACCACACCAGCTTTTACAGGTGCGATCCACAGACTGTGGATGGGTCCACGGACCCCCTGCATGGGCATGGTTCGTGGCTAAAGATTTCATATGGGGGGCTTGACCTACGGAGGCCATTCACGGGGCGTGGGGACCTATGGGGCGTGGACCCCTTCCGTAAGTCACCCTCATTTTGGCAACTTTTCTCTTTTGGGGCAACCTTGGGGTTAGGCTAAGGGTCCTCCTCAAAGACCCCTAGGGTTGTCCTTGGGGAGTTGTACCTTGACGTTTAACACCTAAACCCCTCAACCATAGCTCGGGACAACATTTTACACCCTCAAACCTCACATCATCTCGAAGACACACTAGTTAGGCTCTAGTTTCACTTATTCGTTTTACGGGTCGCTACATTGACAATACCCAAATTGTTGACTAAACTGGTGAGGGCTATAAGTCTCCACAATCAGTTCACCATCCAGCCTCAAAGTGACAAAACTTGAACGAAGGCCTATAAGAAAATCACTCCAGGTTGTGGACAATTTTCCATTATCATCATTATGTAGCTCTTTTCCTTGTAGCATGACCAGATTGTGGAGGTTATGCACATTCACTTGCTGAAATAACTTACGAGCGTCAACGAGGTTAAAATGTTTTGCCATCTTTTCTCCAGAAATTTGCCACATTCGTACACCTCATTGTGGGCGGGTAACACGGTAGTAGGTCTCAAAATACTCACATATCCATCCATATACATAATGAATGGGAAGTAGTACGCGATAGATGCTTGCATGGTTCGTGGATATATCCCTAAGGCCGCGATAGATGCTTGCAAGGACCGGAACCGCCAAAGAAAATATTTCCCCATGAGCCATCAAGCCTGCAACTTTGAAGACACTAGCATGAATACAATCAGTTTTCTTGTTAAGAAGCAAAAACTTGCAAAGCCAACATGCAAGAAAAGCCGCCAGATAAGTCTCGTCTCTGAATGATTCTTCTACGCCTAACTCGAGAAAAAGAGCATTCTCTTCTTCAATTCGTGGCAAGAAGCTCATGTCAATATTTCCAGAAGGATCATGATTCATCATTGGTTTCGTATGATTCTTAGGCGTCCTTGGTGAAGGCTCAACAAATTTTCTCGGTCCCCTAAATCAGAACTTAGTCCATTCTTGAAAGGAGACTTCGTCGATGACACCTTTGGTAAGTCGGTAGAACACCAAAAACAAGAAGGAGCAGCTTCTTGGGAGAAAAGACTTCCCTTTATCATCTACATGTGTCAACTCTTTAGCCGAGGGTATAACTTCATCATAAAAGGAATCATGAATAGGAAGACCTATAATGGTTCTCAAATCCCATAAAGAAATAGATAACTCTCCGACGAAGGTAGAAACTGTATTGGTGAATGGACGCCAATTCTCGCAAAAGGCTTGGAGAACATTTTCATTATGGTCATGTGTGAACATTAAAGCAAAAATAGCATCATAAGTCTTGATGTTGTCCAAAGTCTCCTTGTAGCGGGCAAGCACATCTTCTACCCACTCCCAATAGCCAGACGTATAGCCAACCTCACCAAACCCGAAAGGAGGAACACACCAACTGCTAATATTTTCATCACGACGAGAAGGGATGGTTGTTGACACCCAATTTTGGACCTCCACAATATAAATTAATCATCGAGCTTCTTAAATTTCTAACGATTTGAAATAATTGACTTTATAAAATTTTAAATACTTTTCAAGTCATTTTAAGTAATTTTGTAATTTTTATAATTTTAAAAATTTTAAATATAATTTATATATTCTATATAATTTTGTATATATTTATTATATTAATAATTGAAAATCGTCTCAAAAATATTTTATTTTTACTTAAATATTTGATTAATTAGTTCAGTTAATTTATAGTTTATATTTTTGAGTTAATTAGTTTACAATTAAATTATTTATTTTATTTCGTTAAGATTAAGAAGCTTGTTAATTAATTAACATTAATTCGTCTTGTTTAAATTTTAGTCAAACTCTCTAAATAAATTAAACTCAATTTGGCTATTTCTTAAACTCCAAGATCTAATCCATCTTTGACCTCCAACTTAACTCAATTTTGAGACCAAAATTTGGGGCCTTTTTACAAATTTCTAGCAGCCCACCTCAGCCCCAAAACCCAGGCCCAATACTTCCTCCAAACTTCAGCCCAACAATACGTACATCAATACCAAAACCAGACGACCCCGACTTTGTTCTTCTTCCTCGCGGGACCCAAACCCAGTTTTCAGTCAGCCCGATACCTCAAATACAAAGAGACCCAACCCACCAACATACATAGCAGCACCATACGCGACCCTACTACCCCAATCTGGTCTTCTTCACGCAAAATCGTCCAGCAAACCCGGTGAGAAATCAGTGTAAAAATGCAGACCCATCGCAGCAACGCCAATAGTACTCGCCCATACGCAAGAATCAGCCTTTTCCCTGATTTGAGCAAGGATTTGAGGATCTTGGTACAAATTTTGAATTTCAAATTCATTCAAAATCTACTCGTTTTCCCCCTAATTGATTCCATTCTCCCCTCTATATAAACCCATATCCAGTCCTCAATTGGGGGAGGACGAAAAAATACAAGTAAAAAGCAAAAATCAAGGCAAGAATAGCATGGTTGTGAACCAGTTGATTTGTTTTTAGATCCTCTTTTTTGGAAGCTTTAGCCGGAATCCATTGTAGCTCCGTCGGAGAAGTGGAAGTTGCCTGCTCTCTTGCTCGTCGTCTCGGATTCGCTGCTCTACAAGAAGTAATATACTCGCCTTATAAAATTATTATTTTTTTGGGTAGTAATCCATTCTAGTTTCTGTATAAGGTATCTTCATGTCAAAATGGTTATTGTATTTAATTGTCACTGTTGCATTTTGAATGAGGTTACATGATTAATTTGTGTGTTCCTAAAGTTATATTCAAATTATTTTCTGTGTCTAAATCCTATCCTAATTTTTGTGTTAAATAGCTTACAATTTTAGTCTCGTTTGAGTTCCTACAGGTTCGGTTCCAAGTAAGGTGTATTTAACCTAAGTTTAATGAGCATTTTTGTTTCCAATCTGATTGCTTTCTTCATGAAGTGTGTTTCTAAGACCTAAATGACGTATAATTTCTTTGTATTTAGTGAAGTTTACCCTTATCCCATGCCTAAATTCTCTGAATATGGTTAAGATTTTATAGTGTTACTTTCGTTTTTGTTTTAGATTACAAATCTGTAATGACGTGGCTCGGCCTTCTAAGCATCTCATATCAGCATCTCTTGTTGCATGTACTAGTAAAATTCTCATGGTAAATGCTTTAGTTTTCAAGAGTATATTTTCTTTGTAGTAATTTAAGTTTACAGTGTGCACTTATTAAACCTCTGTTAGTCTTAGGTATGAGATTTGTTTATTTCATTTTTCGGTTCGCCTTAGTTTCGTTAGTTGAAGATTTTGGGTGAATAATGTTGTAAAGAATGTCTTGTTGAGTTCATCTTAATTAGCAAAGTTATGTAGTAATATGTTTTGATACTTAGGATTAGGGGTGTGCATCGGTCAATTCGGTTCGGTTTATGTATTATCGGTTCGGTTTATCGGTTTTCAGTTTTTAAATACACTAAACCAATAACGAACCAATAAGATAATTTTTTATCGGTTTTTGATTTATCGATTTTGGTCCTTAACGGTTCGGTTTTCGGTTTAACCAATAAGAAAATGCTTATAAAATAAATATATGACTTCTCTAATAAATTTGACACGACAAGACAATAATGTAACTTTACAAAAGCTCATAAAATAGAAATAATAATAACAAAAATGAAAAGAACTATACATGTGTAACACAAAGAGAAATCAAGAGGAATATGGTTCTTACTTTAGGTTTTGACAATTTGTATAATGTAAAGTTGTGAACTCAAAGTCACAACGAAGTATGAATTGATGGCTAAATGACAAAGACATAACTATTAAGATATTGAGATTAATATTTACTAATATGTAAAAGTAGTAAATTACTATAGTCTTAACTCTTAATGGGTTATCGGTTTATCCAATAACTCAATATTGAAAACCAATACCGAACCGATAACCCGATAATTTTTTTTTATAAAACCATTAAGAAACTGCTAACCCAATAAATCAATAACACTTTTTTTTATTTGATTTATCGATCGGTTCGGTTTTTGCACACCCCTACTTAGGATTCTGTCATGATAGTTTGGGTTAGGAAAGAGTTAAGATTTCTATGGACACGCGATTGAACCCTTCATATGAGTTGTTGCCTTTTCCAGAAAATGATTTGCACCAGTAGATTTTAAGTGAGTCTTATTATGATGAATATCCTTTCAATACAATATTGGTGTGTCTTTGTTGGTATTTCATTTAAAATTTTATCTAATTATGGTTAGAATTTTGTACCAAGTTTGCAACAAAGGTTTTGTCATCTTAGTCAAAGCATATACATAATCTGGAATTCATTCTTCTACCCTCGTATGTTTGCATTTTCAAATTTTGAGTTGTTGTGACTTTCTTCCTTATCCTAATCTTTATCATTTTTTATTGCATGAACTCACTCCATCCGAGTCTACTTTGGACTCCCCTCCTTCCAATTTCGAGTATCGAGTCAGCCATAGGTGTCCGAGGATGTAAGGGAAGCAGATTACAAGTCTTGGAAAGCAGAAAAATGAGTTATATACATCCGATATACACTGATATACAACTAATGTATACAAAAACGGAAATTTGGTAAAAGCCCAAATATTGCAGCGAAATTGGCTCAGAAAGGGGGTCCAAATTCATTTCTCTTTTACCTTTAAATTGTTTAATTGTCTTTATTTATTGTTTGTTTTTTCTATCATTAACTCTAACTTTAGAATTGTTAATTAACTTAATTAGATTCCCCAAAAGATGAGTTATTTTCTTTGTTTTGGTTTACTTTTAATACATTTCATTTTTTTGTTCATTTATTTTATTAATCAAGTATATTGGTCAAAATTTTATATCTTTAATTGAGTTAAATCTTTTTTTGTTCTTAAAAAGATTTATTCTTTAATGCTTCTTCACTTAATCACACTTGTTTTAAAAATGTTTTTCCTTTACTTAGTCATTTCCTCAAAAAGGGGTTAGTTAAAACTTTTTATTTACTCTCCAATTAATTTAAAATAGTTTTCATGTTTTAATGAATCAAATTGATTCAATTTTTTTATTAAAATGATTCAAATAACTTCTAATGAATTTGATTTTTGTCAAAATCCTAATCGTAATGCATTTTAATTCAAATGTTTCATTTTAGCTTCTTTAATCTAAAAAAGAAAATAAAAATAAAAATGTGTCATTTAATTAATTATTTTCTCAAAGTTAATCAAATATTGTAAATTATTATTTTTATAATTTTTTTCCAAAAAATAGTCAAAATATATTTTAACCAAGTCGTAGGATAACCGCGTGTTAGCGGGCGCTTCAAATGCCTTAAAAACCTTTTTGAAGCGTAAATAAGAACCTCTTACACATTTTCTCTAAATTTATAAATATTTAATCTGTTAAAATCTTTTTAAATTAAGTTTTTCTTAATTTCTTTAAAAAATAAGTGGCGACTCTTTTCTAAGTATTTTTCTCAAATTATTTTGTACTTGGAACATTTCAAAAAATGATTTTTCTAAAGATAGTAAAATTACGGCATAACAATGGTAACATCAACATTTTGATGAGTAGAAGACTTCAAGAGGAGAACTTTTTCAGTTGTGACATTATCGAGGAAATTGTCCATGACGTCCTTCGTTTCTATTGACGACCACTCTGGGAGATGATGAGAAGTGTCCAGCATCTTTCTAACAAGTGGGAAGGTGCGGATCACCGGAAAATGAACTTTCAAGGTGAGAACTTTGTTGCGCGAATGTTGCTTGTTCTCCATGATCTCAAGGCAAGGGTATGGCGCATCTCGATCACTAAAGTCCATTGTCGCTGCTAGAAATCAATATTGCACAACGTAGCTCTGGAAAAAAAAAGGGGGTTACATTGGCGAAAACATAATTGGAGTAATCAAAAGACAAAAGGATTTGGCCATCAGAAATGAGTTCAACCTTGAAAATTAAAACGGTAGCAATTGAAGAGGAATTTGCCTACAAATATTTTATATGTCGTAGTTCCATGTTTCTAGATTCGGAAAATCAAACAGCTTGCGATTTCAATTCTTCTACAATTAGAAATGAATTTTACACTATGGACGTGCAAATTTGTCAATCAGAAAAGGGTTAAATCTTGAAGATCAAAACTGTAGTAATTGAAGAGGAATTTGGCTACAAATTTTTTTATATGTCATAGTGCCATGTTTTTCGTTGCGGAAAAACCAAACGGCTTACGATTTCAATTTTTCTACAATTAGAAATAAATTTTACACTACGAATGCGTAAATCTGTCAATCAGAAATATGTTAAAACTTGAACATCAAAACTATAGCAATTGAAGAGGAATTTGGCTACAAATATTTTATATGTTGTAGTCCATGTTAATAGTTTCGGAAAACTAAAACGGCTTGCTATTTCGATTTTTCTACAATTAGATATGAATTTTACCCTACGGACGCGCAAATTTGACAATCAGAAACAGGTTCAACATTGAGGATAAAAACTGTAGCAATGGAATAGAAGTTTGGCTGCAATTTTTTTTCTATGTTATAGCCCCGTGTTGCTAGTTGTGAAAATATCAAACGGCTTGCGATTTAGATTTTTCTACAATTAGATATGAATTTGACACTGCAGACCCGCAAAGTTGAACCATCAAAATGGGTTACTGCTAAACAAGATTCTAAGTTACCTGAGAAAGTAGCAAGAGTACTTTTGCTTGAAGTTTTTGAGATATGATGGAGGTTACGTCTCTTGATTTGATAAAAAAAACAAGCGACGTCGCAACTGAACATTAAATACATTCGTATAACTTGTTTTTTGCAGCGTCTAAAATTTTGTGTGATGAAATTCTTTATGCATTGGAGAGGATTATATAGTGATTCTTGTGAAAGATTTCTAATCTTTCCACAAGGCATAATAAGGTGAATTTGGAGAAGAAAATTTGATTTGGGTTGAGATATTCACTGTCCATTTTGAAGTCATACCAACATGGAAGGATGAACCAAAGAGTTAAGGAAAGAAGAATATATTCATTGACTTGGATACCAACGGAAAGTTAATATTCTTTTTTATTTAATTCAAAATCCAATCAATCTTCTTGGTTTTACTTACACCTTGCAAGGAAGATCACACGGAAAAATATTGTTACTACTCACTAGACAATCTATTTGAAATCAATATAGAGGGTCCGCGTGGTTGTTGATCAAGAATATTTTTTTAAAAAAAAATTGAGATCACTACAAACAAATCATTTGTAGTGACCTAATTAGAATGCGACGACAAGAAACAAATACTCTTGAAGTCTCAACAATGCATTCATGAAGACTTCAACTCTCGTCGTCAAATTCGGCAAGCCTATATGTGACAAGTCTAAAAATACACATTCATGAGTACTTCAAGTCTCGTCGCCAAACTTCGGCAAGCCTACATGTCGACAAGTCTCGAAGTAAAGGGCATTTGTAGAGACATAAATTTTATTGGATTAAGTTCATACGAAATTTGAATTAAATCCATGCTCATTTGGGCTGAATGATTAATTTGGACTTTACAAATAAATAAAGTCATTTTATTAAATTCAAATCCAAGGTCCATTTCACCTTGAATCCCAAACTCATGTCACGTGTCACAGTGACTAGGCTTCCAAGACCAATAAGGCGGTGCCACGTATCCAAATGAGGTGGTAGTCCCAGTAAAATACAAGAACCAATCATAATCCGTCAAGTGTCAAAATGACATCCTTTGGTCAATCACACGCAACCTTGTCCACTTCCTACAACTATAAATAGGGGATAAACATGACATTCAAGGGGCTTCAAGAAAACTCTTCAACAAGCATTCTGCAATTGGAGAAAGCTACAACACCAGCTACATAGCTCTTCGAAGGAGTGGTCAACGGAGTTCTTTCCGGAGATCGACTTGCAACAACGAAGTGCTTACCGACATTCTCGGAGATCAAATACATCTCAAGGAGGTCTACATCAGCCTACTTTTGAGAAATACGCTATTGAAGGCCCTCGAATAACAGAGAATCTTAGGAGAGAAGAATCAAGAGAACAACAGAATTGTACTCACAAAGATTCATTAATAAAAAATCACATTTTCTTTTATTTATTTTGCTTGCAGTTAATTTTCAGCGCTTACGAAAATTTATTAGGAACAATCGGATTTTTAAATCTATAACCCAAATCAAATTAATAAAACTTAGATTTTTTAACCTCGGGTTTTATTGGGTTTTTGGATTTTTTTCTAGATTTTTCCGATAAAGTATTCATACAAACATATAATTAACTTGTGCTTCAAATATTTCTTTAGTCCTATCTAAATACAACTATATAAGGTGATTCTTAAGAAAATAACACAAAATATGAGATGAGTGATGACACAAAAGTATTCAACAGAACAATAATAATGTAATTGCATAAAATAAATATTGCAAATTAATAAGTCATAATGAAAACAATCATAATTTAAAAGTATTAAATCATGCTAAAATAAGTCTAATAAATATTAATTACTACCTTAATATTAAAAGAAATTAAAATTAGGTTATGTATTTTAATTGTCTAAACTAATGTAAACTAAAGAACAAATATTCAACATTATTGTCATTCTTTATATTGAATTGGTTTTTTTGTTTTGTTAGCATTAGTATTCATTTGACTTTGATTTGAGGTTTATTACAATTACTAAAATCTATGGACTATAACATTTATTGGACCATTCAAACTTGAATTAATATGTTAAAAATTAAAAACTATGAAAACGTATAAGGAATATTTAGAAATTATAATAAAGTAATATTTTTATGTAGAAATAAAATTTTAAATTTATATATATAATGTCGGGTTAATTTGGTCTCGACCCTCGGGTTGATTTCTTTAAATTAAAACCAAACCAACTTAATTATAGTTGGGATTTTTTTTTCAATATCAAATCAAACAACTAGTTATATTATTTTTTTCTAACTTGACTTAATTTATGATTTGATTCGATTCAATTTTTATAACCCTACATATGACAGAATAAGGAAATACAAATGCTAAGCTAATTCTTAACTAACATATAAGTTAGGGATAAGGGTCTGAAAAATACCCCAACTTTGGTCGGATTTGTTGTTGCGATACTAAACTTTCATGAGGATCTATTACCTTCCTAGACTATTTAATACCGTATTTTTTACACCCTGAACTATTTAATAGTATATTTTAAATGTATATATGTGCCCACGTGGACACATTACTATTTATAATTTTGCATTATTTTTTATGTCCACGTGGGCAAATATATATGTTTAAAATAAGGTATTAAATAATCTAGGGAGGTAATAGGTCCTCATGAAAGTTTAGTATCGCAACAGCAAATCCGACCAAAATTGGGATATTTTTCAGACCCTTATCCCTATAAGTTATTCTCAAGAACTCAATTAACATAAAGTCATGCCTCAAGTGCTAATGTCATAATAACAGAAATTGAACAACTTACTTCGAGCTTTAACTCTTTTTTTTTTTAAAAAAAACACAAGGTAAAACAAAGGGTGTGTTTGGTATTTTTCAATTTTTCCATGTTTGGTTGACTTAAATGATTTGAAAAATGTTTTTCAAATCAACTCATTTTCCTCAAATTTAAGGAAAATAATTCTCTTTCAAAAATTAAGGAACACATTTTCCAAAACTCTACCTAGTCTTTCATTTTTTTTTTCTTACCCTATCCCGTACCCAATCTTTCCAAACCAAAAAAAAATAAATTAATTTTCTTATTTTTAAAATTTCAAATATATTTTTACCCCTACCCCAAAACCAGCCCCCCTCCCCCAAACAAAAAAATAAAATTTAGAAATTATTTCTGAAATATATTTCAAATTTTAAGATTTTTTTTTACCTC